>JAOUQV010000026.1:5834842-5861050 GCA_028565295.1 Aspidoras spilotus | reverse complement strand
CTTAAAATCCCTCTGACCACTGTGCAAGATTTGTATGTGTCATTCCCAAGACGAATTGACGCTGTATTGGCCGCAAAAGGAAGCCCTGTACCATACTAATACATTTTTGTGGTCTTAAACCAGGTGTTTCAGTTTAATTGTCTTACCCCTGTATATAAATAGATATACAGACAGACAGACGGGCAGATATATGTCTGATATCTGTGGAAAACTAACATTTCTAAAACCCTGCGTTTTTATGCTAGTTTATTAATACTGGAAACTTATACACTTATACACTTTGGAAACAATGCCTTTATTTTATACGCACAAAACTGAACTTCCTGATCTTGTGCTAGGTTCAAACACTTCATGGTTAGGGGATGTGAAAAGTGTAACTGGCATAATTCATGCTTATGCTGCAGCTCATTCGGTAAATATGTCATGAGTCAAAGGATGCTGAGAAACCTTTTGTCTGAGTCAGAAGAATAAAAGGGGTCACTGTGCGTAAAAGTTATTGTATGTATGTGTGGGGGGTAATGCATGCACAGTTATTTCAGAGATTTCTGTTAATCTAGCCCAGTTAAATGGTGAGGCTTGTGCCAGGAAGGACATCCTGCGTAAAAAAAATGCCAAATTAATGATGCGAGTTTTTCAATGATGATTGACTCGCTGTAGCGACCCCTGATGAAGTGAGTGGCCGAATGAAGAAGAAGTATTTATAACTGCAAAATGGACAAAACTATTTATGACTAATTATAAGAGTAAATCATTAGTATAATCTCTAATATTATTGTATTGGAATTGAGTTCCAACTACTTTTTGTTTCACAAAATCTCACATTTTTATTATTGTCTTATGCATTTGCTCTCATAGCTGCTTTCACTCTTTTTTGGGAACAGTAATATTCCCTTCTCCTACACTCTCACCCTTTTATACTCCACCCCTTTGTGCTTTCTCTGATCCCTTTTTCCCTCCTTCTGACCCCACTAGTGATTTATACAACTTACAGACACACAGCTGTGTCAAGGTCCCTGCACTGACCAAGGGGTAACATTCACCATGACTAATATATCCCAGACTTCAAAAAGCAGAGAGAGAGAGAGAGAGAGAGAGAGAGAGGGAATGCATCAAATAAATAATGAAATAAAGCAAGTATTTTCAAAACTGTGGATAATGTAATAACTTTGTGGACTCATGCATTCATTTGTAACAAAATAACATTGATTTACCTTAGGAACTCACACGTGCACACACACACACATATATACACACACACATATACATTCATATTCTATACCTACTTAATTCTAGTTTTAGGGTCACTGGGAAGCCAGTGCCCACCTGGCAACTCTGGGTGCAAGGGCAGGACCAACCCTATACAGGGCGCCAATCCGTCATAGGGTGAACACACACGATCACACATACATTCATACGACCAATTTAGAGGCACCAATTAACTTAGCATGCATGTGTTGGAATGTGAGAAGAAACCAGAGTACCCAGAGAAAACCCGCGCAAACACTGGGAGAACAAACTTCACACAGAAATTTCCAGAGTCCCCCACCCAGGGCTCAAACCAGAATTCTTATTGATGTTGATAGTTTTATTTTGCCCATGCTTGTTTTATAAAAAAATTTACTTGAGTTGATGCTCCTCTTCACGATGTTCTATGTGAAGACCTGGACTGCAGGCAGGCCAGTTTAGCACACACACTTTCTATAAAGTGTATAACTCATGTAGAAAGATGCCTGGCATTGTCCCGTTGTGTGCTTGAAATGTCTCTCAACAAGTACAAATATAATCTTGTGCATATTATCCGTGCCATGGTCACTGTTCTTTAAATCTAATGAATTTGTGGAAAATTAATATACGGCTTCCACTTTGCATAAGTGTTCTTAGCGCAGTAAAGGATGTGTTAAGTGACAGTAATTTTCCGAAATACGCCCGAGCCCATGTAAATATGGCCTGAGGGCCAATGGTCATATACATATATTAATGGTTTATTCATTAGACTTCCTGAAGACTATGCCTTTGTTGGATGCTCCTTTTATACTAGAACTTTATGACCTTACCTCTTACCATTTAATTTGCTAATTGCTGAACATTTTAGAAATTTTCTGATAACAATTTTAGTCTTAAATTGCCTTTGTCCCAGCTGTTTTATTCTGTACATTGTTAAATATAATTAGGTTTGTCAGTGACCACTCTGAAATCTTTTCTTTGTACTTTTATCAGTATTTTTTCCTCAACATTTCTGGAAATGGGATTTGTGTAAAGCATATATAAGATTAGATTGCTTTTACAAGTAATCAGATTTGAGAGCTGTTCATCTGCCCTCCCCACCAACCTGTGAATGTTTTGCTGGGTCAGGCACAGGGTTTTGACCTGCCAGCCTCAGTGCCCCAAAGTTAGGGAGTCTAACTGTTCTTTTCCTGTTTTTTTCCATTTGTGCCCACTGCTATTGTAAAGATAAAAGGAGCTTGGCCTTTTTAAAAGCTGCTGCTGGCGCACTAAGCAGCCCTTTCCGTGTCAAGACAGTGGGCATCAGGGGAAATCCTTTTAGTTGTTTTAATGAGAGCAAGAAATATGAACCCTCGCAACCCCTTTGTCTGTAGCCTATACGTTCCTGTACTGGATGTAAGAAAATAATGTATATTTAGCAAGAATGCTTAAGCAGTTTACACATTTGTAAAATAAAGATACATATATTAAATAACTCTAAATAACAAAAAATAACAAAAGCTGTACAATATATCAATGAGACGTGCAGCAAATAGAAATCTGCAAAATATGCAATAATGTGCACATGGCTATAAATCTAATTATACATTAATTGTAGTAGATACATTTTACAACTGAAAAACTGAAATTATATAATCATAGAAAAATGCATATCCTGGATGAATGAATTCAAAAACAAATGCTGTATGAATATTGCATTAAAACAACGAGTGTGACATCATCAAAGCTTAATTCCTGTTTTTGTCATGTTGCAGCTGTCACATTTGCAGTTGAACATGCATAGTTTATCATTAAATAAAATTGGGCACAATATTATCTAATAAAAAAAATTACTTCAGGGCCGCACAGTGGGTTCAATATGCGGTGAGACGACTCTGAAAATTTCTGTTCTCCGTGTTTTCCCTAGGTGCTCCGGTTTCCTCCTGCATTACAAAGACATGCATGATTGGATTGATGAACCGGTGTCTCTAAAGTGGCCCTCTTAGCGTGTGAATGTGTGTGTGCCCTACAATGGATTGGCACCTTGTCTAGGTTGTTCCTGCCCTTTTGCCCTTAGTTGCTGGCCTAGAACCCCTGTGGATTAAGTCAAAGAAAATGAAAGAATGAAATACTTTATTCATTACTGAATTCACACCATTTCTCTTAAAAAAAAGTCTCTTAATATTTTTTACAACAGCAAAAAAACTTTTATGCACTGCATTAAATGTTCAATTACATGAAAGTACTCAATAAAGAGCTGTCTTCTGAATCTCTTATGAGTCCTTGAGTCTCTGCGTGCTCCAGCGCAAGCTCTTAGTGTTCCTCCTCTTGTGCGCCTTGTTTTCTTTCTGGCTCTCTGGGTATTTTTCTCTCTCTTACCCCTCTCTCTCTTCTTTCCATCTCCTTTCTCATAATTTTTTATTCATGCTCCCTGAGTTTAGATACCTCTATCGCTACCAGCTACCGGCGGCTCATGCGCAAAGCACTGATCCCCCGCATCCTGAGACAATCTTTACTGTCTTTCACCTGAAAATAACACAAGTATGACATTAGGATGTGAAATATGACATGTTTATTTATGCATAATAATCATCATAATTATCATAATAATAATCAACATAATCATATTCCTGCTTCTACTACTACAACTACTACAGATAATAATAAAAATTATAATAATAAAATTAAAAATATTAATTATAAGTGGATCATTATGACAATAAAGAGTCTATTACAATTCTGTGACAAAAATATCATCACTATGACTTTATTATTTATTTCAGAAAATTTCAGAAATTACATAATTTTTATCCACCCTCAATGCTTTTCAGTATACGTTTGTGTTAAAGAGCTTTTATATTCCCTCCTTTAATTTTTTTAGATCTTTTACTATAATTAGAGTTGTTATTATTTTGAATCACCCTATTATTATTATTATTATTATTGCATTAATTATAAAAGATTCACTTATTAGAGTCACTTATTAGAGATAAATTATTATCCTAATCACATTTAAAAAAAATAATCAGTAACAAATCATGAAATAATTTTCATGTCACTCATAAGGGGTGCGTTGTTGCTGTTGTTGTTGTTGTTGTTGTTGTTGTTCTTGGTGTCATTCCAGCAAAACTCACTGTCATTCATAGTTCAGTTTAAATGTAATGATAATATACTAATAATAATATACTAATAATAATAATAATAATAATAATAATAATAATAATAAGTATGAATGACATTGTTTGTATTACTAAAACTGAATGGTATTAGTACCTAGAAATAGACAGAAGTGTATTAATTTATTCAAATTGGCGGTTTCACTAATTCTAATACTGTAAATAAACAGGTTAACGGTGCTCTTTACCCCTTTTCTCTGATTGCTGAGGCAGAATGTGCAGATGGTTCGTGGTTGTTTGCCTCCGGTTTCTCCCTGCGCGCTGCACACGGCGCTTAAACAGGGCTGCGCTTCCTCATCTCCGTCCCCGATCAGCAGCACGTTGGCCAGGTGGGAGATGTAGCTGGAGGCAAGGCGCAGTGTCTCGATCTTGGAGAGCTTTCTGTCCACCGGCTCGGTGGGAATAAGAGTCCGTAATGCCGTGAAAGCGGTGTTGACGCTCTGTGTGCGGTCGCGTTCCCGCGCGTTAGCCGCGTTCCTCTGCTTGACTATCAGCACGCCGCCCACCGCCGGCTTACGCGCCACGCGCCGCCGCTTTTCCGCGCAGCAGCCGTAACTTTGTTCTGAACTGCCGTCGCTCTCACTGCGTGTCTCTTCATCCTCAGACAGCATGCTGTGTTCCGAGTAGGCCAGGTGAGTCGCCATCGGTCTCAGCATGGCAAATGCCATCATCAAAACCGAATGTTCTCCTATAATATAATGTAAAGAATATTATCCAGGATGTCCAGGAAAGTAAACGCCACAGGCTGCCTTTCATGCACGGGCTACGCAGACATTGTGCAGGCTTGATGCTCGGTGTGTTTTCAGCTGTACACGAACATTTATCCGTTTTTCAGCTTTCTCTAAGACTTTGCGCGTATCGCACAGCTGTTGTCATCACGTCACTGCGCACTCTTATAGACCGAGGGGAGGAGCCGTCAGAGAGTATGCAAATGAGGAAAAACACAATACTATACTAAACTAACACACACACACAAAGACACAAATCATTACTATTTACAGAGTTTCATTTAAAGAGCATAATTTAGATTAGATTAGATTGAAATGTATTGATCCACTTGAAAGGTCATTTTAAAGGTAGCAGCATCATTACAGTACACACAGAAACAGAAAGAATAATAATATTAATAATAATAGTAACAATAATAGCAAAAATAATAATAACAACAACAACAATAATAATAATATAAACAAATAATAGAAATAAAAAGATAAATTGTCTATGCACATATATAATATAAAAATATATATGAAAAGTCATGCAGATCTTTTATTATTAGAATTCTAAAAAATGTATCTCTGCTTTTAGTCTCAAATTTTATAATTTACAAAAATTACATAAAATGTCAGATATAGACTGCACCAATTACAAAGAAATTACGGGCATTTTTAAAGAATATATTTAAAATGCTATAAAATAAAAAAAAAGCATAAAAATTGTTCACGTCTGATAGTTTATGGAGAATAGAAAAGACATATCCCCGGGTTCATAAACAAAGTGTTTGGTATCCATTTGGAAAAAGTGCACTTTTGGTGTGAAGCTGTGAATGTTTAGTGTTTTGTTGGGACCATTTGACTTGTTTACTGTCACCCCCAAAAGTGTGGAGCCTCTCTCAGTGCGCTCCTTATACTGTATTAGCAGATAATTCTCTTTGTGAATATTAAATAGTCCCATACTTTTAAAGCATTTCACTGCATTTATACACTCATTCCATATTTAACATTTACAGAAGATTTAATCAGCTGGAAGTGCATGTGAGACACTTATCATGCTGCAATATACACCACATTTCATCTCCACCATCTGCCTCTCTGGCTTACACACAGGAAATAAAACACTCCGACTATTCACACACTGTTTACTATATATTTTTTTTACAAATGTTATATTTCTAAGTTTCAAATCGCTATTTTAATAGTATTTGTTTATTGGTTTTGCAAATACATCTCTTTCTACTGGAACCCCATTTCAGTACTTTCTCACAATGCCGCTCTCTCTCTCTCTTTCTCTCTCTCGGTCTCTGTCTAACACAGACAAACACACTCTATATATATCTTTCTCAATTTCTCTCTCTCTCTCTCTCTTTCTCTTTCTCCACGCAGTAAATTAATGTTAATGTTTGGAGTCTGCAAGTTCTCCCTGTGTTCATGTGGGTTTTTCTGGGTGCCCAGGTTTCCTCCCACATTCCAAAGACATGCTTGCTAGGTTAATTGGTGTCACTAAAGTGGCCCTTAGTGTGTGAAAGTTGATGTGCACATATGTGCCCTATGAATCTCCACAGTTCTAAATTAATGACAATATAGCTCAGTTTGTAAAGCGCACTGCAGTGTTAGTAGGTGGGGTTTGATTCCCCAGGGCTGCAACAGCTGGCAGGAGATTAAGGTGCTCTGTCAGCCTATCACTATCCAACAGGGCAACCATCACTGTATGGCATTTGACATGACTGATGACGTTATCATCTTTTAATTAAACTTTTAATTATATAGTATTGTTGTTGTTGTTTTTAAATATTGTCCTGTACATTCAGTACAGATCTCGTGAATGTTTTTACATTTGAACTGGATATTTGTTGGAGACATGTGTAGAATATGTAGTGTATATACATCAGGTCCAAAGTGGATAGAAAACAGATTCATAATATTACCGTGATAGTATAAATCCATAATGTGATGTTAATCAAGTTCCAGTGAAAATGTTCATTTGTAATACTAGGCAAACAGCAAATACTTGACAATATTATGTACATGTTGTACAATATTATTTATTCATCAGAGCAATAAAACTTTTTATTTATGAACGTTGAGGCCAAAAGTAAGATTTATAAGAACAAACTGAGTTTTGGAAAAAACAAAGGGTCTGAACAGGTTAAAAAATAAATTTGGTAGTGATGAGTTGAGAGCTGCATTTCGTCAAAAAAAAAGAAAAAATTACAGACCCCTCTTTCATTGCTGAGTCGGCCCCTGGGGGTCCTTGGTCTCAACCAAGTTAAAGACCTGCTGTATGATCCACTCATACAATTTAATCTCAAACTGCTGTATTTCCATTAGAAAGATATAAATAGAGAGTGAGAAAGTATGAGAAAGAGAGAGAGAGAAAGAAAGAAAGACTTTTTTATTTTTGTTAGGTTTTTACTTTTAACAGTCTTTGCTAAACCATTTACAATCAATGCATAATTAGGTAAAAATGATGAAGAATGAAAAATATGATTAAATGATTATATATTAATGTTAATATGTTTAGAAGAAAAAGAAAAAAGTCTATAAGCTCTCTGAATCCCCATGAGGTATGAATGTGCTGCTATGACTAGTCTATGTGCTGTGATTGTAGGCTCACATGCTGTTTCTCAATGGAAATGAATGACTAAAAGCCCTGACCTATGCCTTTTCAACTTTGCACTCTCTCATCTTGTGAGCTTTGGTTGTGAGGTCATTTATTTAGGCCACATTTTAAGCTGCATGAATGTGTGTGTATCTATTCTATTATACTTATAGTTCAATTCAACTCAATTTTATTTATCATGTACTTTTAACAATGGACACTGTCTCAAAGCAGCTTTGCAGAAAACGTTTTATCCCAGACAACAGTGGCAAGGAAAAACTCCCTGAGGAAGTAAGGAAGAAACCTTAAGAGGAACCAGACTCATAAGGAAACCCATCCTCATTTGGGTGATGTAATGCAGTCTGAAAACATAATTCTATAACTAACAATAATATACCAATAATATATAATATGTAATATATACATAATATATATAACATATACATTTAATACATAATGTTATAGCTAATATAATATATAAAATTAATATAACAATAATAATGATATAACAATAATATAATATACATACATATACATGATTCCATAACTAACAATAATATATAACATTTAGAGTGCATTTACATTTGTCTATAACTATATTACGAACACCTGTTAATGGTTCCTCCACTCTTGCGTTAGCTATCATACAGTGGTACAGGCTCCAACTATTTGTCATAGGTCAAATAGCTAATAAATGCTGCGTTCTGTTGTGTAGAGTGGAGAGGAACAACACTAACACCAACTGGGGCAAGACTTTATCAATGATCATATGCTATCTGCCAGGTTTTCTTTATCCAGTGATTGTTTAGTATATAAATAGAAATGAGCATTTTCTTATTTATACGAGTGTGTACAATTTAGCTGTTATCAATATGTAAGCTTATAAAATGCTTTGGCATTTCTCAAAGATAATTTAATTTGACTGCCAGCACTTGTCATAACTAGCAAAAGGCTATGTGTAAAATCTATCATATAAGTGCTGTTATGTCTTTCTTGCCTTTGATTGAGAAAGTGCTACTGAAAATACAATTTCAATTCTCTCAGATGTCATCAAGTAATTTCTAATGCCCCAAAGCAAAAATACACATGCACTTGCTCCGGATTGAGCACTTGCTTTGGGCCTTTCCTCCAAAAGCTCAAAACTTAAAAGGTAAACATTCTCCAGTGGCTTGTGATAATTTCGGAGCTATTTCACATCTGAGAACCAATGCTCAGCCATTTCTGCTGGCAACATTCAGACATTCTGCATTCAACCATTTAATACATTTTTTCCTTCTCATTTTATTCATGTTGTCATGTGAGCAGATGACTTCCAGACAGAGACAAGGTCAAGGAGTTACTCCATGTGGTTTGTATCCAATCTTCAGCTAGACTCCAAAGCTCTCCACAGTCACTAAGTTATCATCAGTATGTTTCAGGGAAAGTTGTCAGACCTCTATTCTACATGTTATGATTGTCCATTAAGCATAGATCCTTTTTTACTCTTTAGTTTTTAAGACATTCCCATCTAGATAATAGGACTTTACATTTCTAGAAACCAAATAATATTTTCTGTGGTATATATGTATTTTATCAGATGTGTAACAAGGGTAGACAACAGTGAAGTTGCAGCACTAATATTAGTATAGTTATAGCACCCATAAAAACTAGCAATGCTAAACGCTTTTTTTAACTTAATATTGATCAAGATAGGTAATTGACCTTTTACTGTATGTTAGCAAAAATTACAACTGCTGACAAGAAATTGGGATGCTCACTCACCTTAAAAATATCCCAAAAAGCATATCTGTTCAAGTGATGATGACTATAACATGACATGACAGTTCGTTTGGAAAGTATTCACAGCACTTCGCTTTTTCCACATTTTATTTATTTTAGCCTTATTACATAATAAGTTTATTTATAGTTCATTTAGCTTTATTCCAAAATGGATCAAATTATTTCCCCCTCACAATTCCACACACTATCTGCCATAATGACGGAATAAAAACAGTTTGTTTGAAATTTTTGCAAATTTAAGAAAAATCACATATACATAAATACAGTGGTTCTTGAAAGTTTGTGAAACCCTCAGAATTTTCAACATTTCTGAATAAATATGTATTATACATCATATGAATTTCCAGTCCAAATTGTAGATTAGAGAATGCATTTAAACATGTGAGACAAAACTTTTATACTTAGTCAATTATTTTTTTGGAGGAAATGTTCCAGTATTACACGTATGCGATTAGAGAAAGTTTGTGAACCTCTAGTATTAGCAATAAATGTGAATACCTAGATTCAATAATTTTTAATCAATGGGATGACAGTTAGGCATGAGTGGGCACACTGTTTTTAGTCAGGTGTATTAAATCAATAGGATGACAGTGAGTTATTTAAAGAACAGGGATCTATCAATATCTGCTCTTGTTTGTGGAAGTGTATCATTGCTCAAGCAAATGAGATTTCTGAGGACCTTAGAAAAAATGTTGTTGATGCTAATCAAGCTGGAAAAGTTTACAGAACCATATCTAAAGAGTTTTGCTCCACCAATCTACAGGCAGATAGACTGTATACAAATGGCCAAAATTCAAGACTATTGTTACCCATCCACGGAGTGGTTGACCAACAAAGATCACTCCAAGAGCAAGGTGTTTAATAGATGGTAAGGTCACAAAGGACCTCAGGATAACTTTAAAGCAACTGAAGGTCTCTCTCACACTAGATATTGTTAAATTTCATTAGACCACCATCAGGAGAATATTCTTCTTCTTCTTTCGGCTCTCCCTTTTATCAGGGGTCGCCACAGCGTGTCAGTCTTTTCCACCTCACTCTGTCCCCTGCATCCTCTGCTTTCACACCCACTACCTGCATGTCTACATACTCCTAATCCTGTCCATCCTGGTTACTCATAATGAAAACCTCAACATCTTAAGCTCTGCTTCCTGTCTCTTAGTCAGTGCCACTGTCTCCAAACATACACTAAGGCTGGTCTCACTACTCTCTTGTAAACGTTTCCTTTCACTTTTGCTGCAACCCTTTTGTCACACAACACTTTCCATCTGCTTGGACAGTTGATCCTGAGTATCTGAATTCCTGCACCTTTGTGACCACTTTTCCCTGTAGCCTGACTGTTCCACCTGCCTCCCTCTCATTTACACACATGCATTCTGTCTTACAAGTGTTGGAGCTTGTCTGCATTTTGCTAAAGGTCACGTGGACAAGCCAGAAGGCTATTGAAAGAATTTTGTGGATGGATAAAACCAAAATATAACTTTTTATTTTATAGAACGTATCACCCCATCTGTGAAACATGGCTCGGAACAATGAATTCTGAATTATATCAGAGAAATCTGAAAGAAAATCTGTCTATGGACTGAACCTGAATAGAATGTGGTCATGCAGCAAGACAACGACCCTAAACACACAAGTCATTTTACCAATGAATCATTAAAGAACTATAAAGATAAATGTTTCATTGTAGTTATTGCTGAACAGGGGGTTCACACCAGGTACTGAAATTCAAAGGTTCATATACTCACAAATATGTAATATTGGATCATTTTCCTCAATAAATAAATGACTAAGTATACTATATTTGTTTAACTGGGTTTATTTTATTACTTAAAATCTATCATTCTAATGATGTTTAGGTCATAATTATGCAGAAATAGAGAAAAGTTTAAAGGATTTACCAACTTTAAGGAACCATTGTATTCACCACATTTGACATGGCACTCGAAATTGAGGTCTGGTGCATCCTGTTTCCACTTCTGTTGTTTTAAAAACTGTGGAAAATCCAGTTGATTGGACATGATTTCGATACTCAAAGACATATATATAAGGTATATTTCAGAGCACAAACCAATTGATGATGTCCAACAATTACTGTATCTATGGGCCTCAGAGACAGGATTGTATCGAGGCACAGATCTAGGGAAGGGTACAGAAAAATGTCGGAGGCATTGTAGGTCCCATTGAGCAAAGTGGCCTCCATCATCCATAAATGGAAGAAATTGTTTACCACTAGGACTCTTCCTAGAGCTGGCCGTCTGACCTGAGTGCTCAGGGTAGAATGGCTTAGGTCAAGGAGGTGACCAAGAATCCATTATGGTATAAGGCTGTAACATAACAAAATGTGGAAAAACTGAAGCTCTGTGAATACTTCTGGGTGCACTGTAGTATTAAATTTGGTCACGTATGCATATAAACTGTGGTATTCAGACTATACTGTAATTGTTTAGTGTGACAGTATTTACACTGTTATCCAGCTTAGTCACATAACATGTTCCCATTTACAAAAAAAAGCTCAAAATACTTCCAGAATTCCCAAAGGTTTACATGCTTGGAAAACATTCTTGGAAAACAATATTGAGAGTCACCAACATGATTGGCCCAGGGACTAACAGTAATTCACTGTAGAGCCACAGTTGCATGCTGATTGTTGTTTCAGTATTAGAGAAGCTCCACGCTCAGCAGTTCTTGTGTGGCCTTTCAGCATGGTGTTGAAACACTAGGATTTCTCTGAGCCTGCAGTAGCTGGAGCAGCCAGAGTCCATGCAGATCCCCTGGAGTGCAGGTTTGTTTGCAGAACTGGAGAAAGTTAAGTGTTAGGTAAATAAATACAGGGCAGATGTTAAAGCCTACATATGTGCGGAGAAAATGAAACAGAGGAAATGGGTGAAAACTAGAGTACATGTAAAATTTATGTATACATAATTGCAAGCTGGTGTGCACGCAAGCAGCCAATATTGAGCTACCACCCACACACTAAAAGTTATAGAATTCATAAACCAAAGAGAGAGAATCAGGAGCATTGGGGGGCAAATGGCTTCCAGTTTATCTCTTTCTATTTCTCGTAAGATGTCACTAATGGGGTGCTTTAACAAACATGCCACAGTGTCACTTCAAACCACAGCATTCTGTCCCCTCAGCTGCACTAACAAACCCCTCCCGTAACACACACAAACCCTCAGACGTCCAATACCCACCATCTATCCCAGCAGTTATACGAGTGACAAGAGTCAAAGGGCATTGTGGCTACAATGATCCTAGTGATCATCAGTGATTGTAAATACCACATTAATCACAGCAGAGCAGCCAGGAGCTACATTCAGCAATGTCAGTACTGTCACACAACTATAGAAGCTTTCAGATATCGACACGTTTTCTCCAAAAGGTGATAGGCACCTATTCAAGGTCTGATTATCCAGATGCACACTGATGCATCCTTTTGAGATTCTTTGTATTTACTGAACTAAGTTTTGTTCATGATCATGATCAGTAAAAGTCTCTTGCTGCACTGGGAGAAAATCCACATGATGGGTGATTTAAATTCTAATGAATGGGCAAATTTGTGTTTAGTAAGGGAAATAGAACACTTTAGGGTGTGCTGTTGTTGATGTGCTCTAGAGATTTATGTGGGTGCTTTAATCAATACTTTAATAAGAGCTCATCGTAATGAGATCTAAACATGTTACTACTGAGAAAATGCAGATCCTCACCTTGTCTCCTTACATCCGCCTGGTCTGCCCAGGTGATCCCCTTTCAGTGGGACTCATGTCTCGCGGAATGGCCAAGACTGCTGGCCTTGTCCGATGGACTTGCTCACCCTCACCACTGCACACATATTCACAGATTCGTGTTAATCGGTTATCACCCAATAAGCATGGGAATGCCTTTTGATTCTGTTTCTGTAATCTTGCACTTTAATCGTTAAGAATGTAACTGTTTTAATTATTAAATATCATAACTATTGTGTTACTATTAATACTATAATTAATACTATTAATTAATAGCTAATGTGTGTTTGTTCTATAATTCATGTGGGTAATCTAGGTAATGCAGGTTTTTTACAAGAGAGCTGTACAGTAGCCTTGACTAATAAAATGTCATATCAAGTCTGTTAACTATAGACATCTGGACGATGGTTTTATAAACACAGTTTTCCTGTAAACACAGCTAATTTATTTTGACTGATAATAGCTGCTCGAGTGTGTATCACAAGGTCAGATTAGCTCATATTGATGCAAGTACTGAATGTATGAATTAATGCCATTTAATGATGTAAGCATATAATATGATCTAGAATGAGTGATCTCAATTAAATCAGAGGAACTCTGATAGAACACTCGTGTCTGTTTCCCTCTGGTGCCGCTTAAATAAATAAATCAACTCACGCTAAGCCAAAAGAGAACAGTATCCTATCTCTAAGAGGTTCATCTCAAATTCTCAAAGTCTTCCTTTTATCATCTGAGGCTAATTCATTCTTATCACATCTCAATGAAAACATGATGAAGGAACATTAGGCATACATTACCTTAATGTTGAATAAATATCAATAATCTTCATTTCAAAGTAATAAAATTAAACATCTTTTTAGTAAATGCAATTATCATTTATTTAAGTATTTTAGGGAAGCATAGTAGCGCAGTGGATAGTGCTGTGGCACTGATCCTGGGTTCAAGCCCCGGGTGGGGTGACTCGGGAAATTTCTGTGTGAATTTTGCATGTTCTTCCTGTGTTTGCGCAGGTTTTCTCCGGGTACTCCAGTTTACATATATTTACATACAAATATATGCATGATAGGTTAATTGGTATCTCTAAATTGCCTGTTAGTGTGTGATTGTGTGTGAGTGTGCCCTATGATGGACTGGCGACCTGTCTAGGATTGTTCCTGCCCTCGTGCCCAGAGTTTCCGGGTGGGCACCGGCTTCCCTGTTTCCATAAAAAAAACTAGGATTAAGCAGGTATAGAAAATGAATGAATGAATAAAGTATTTTACAGGGTAAGATTGTTTTAATAGCGTATGCTTTTAATGTTAATTAGAGGTAGTATACTGTAAAGCTTCACTGTTAAATAAACCTTAATTATGTATTAAATTCCAATTCTACTATTCAATTCAGATTTTGTTCAACCCTGCTGTAAAGCTGCTTTGTGAAAACATTATGTTGTAATAAGTGCTATATAAATAGAATATAATTGAATTATTCTTAAGTGTGCTAATTTTGCAAGGGTATATGCAAAAACCAAATATGATTGTGTGTGTCTGTGTAAAGCGCTAATCGATTGTTGGTCAAATCTTTTGTAATTTGTGCAATGACAATAAAGGCCACATATTTTCAATAGGAGACCGGTCTGGGCCTTTCACCCAGTCATGACACTCACCAGCTAACATGTTCACCTGTGAAATGTTACAGACAGGTGTTTTTGAGCATTCCTTTACTTTCCCAGTCTTTTTTGCCTCTGTTCCAACTATTTTGGAATGTGGGCAGGCATAATATTTTGAGAGTGAATAGTTGTCAAAACAATTACGTTTAGCTGTTTGAAAATTAAATACTGTATCTTGTCTTTGTACTGTATTCAATATAATATGGTTTGAAAAGATCATTATATTCTGTTTTTATTTATGTTTAAAACAATGTCCAAACTTCATTGAAAGTGGGGTTGTAATAATAACAATATCGGTTTATACATGATACATTTTGGGACGACATAGTGAGTATGAGACATAGTTAGCAAACTGTGAGCAGCTCTGTCGCCTCACAACATAAAGGTCCCGTTCCTGAATCTGAAACCTGAACCTTTGAACCTTTAAGAGTTCTCTTGGAGTAAAAAATGAAGAACTGAAACTCAATTTTTAATTGTGTTGCAAATGAATTCAGTTAATACACAAACTTTTACAGATAAAATGTTCTCAAATGTTTAAAATAATTTCTGATACACTGAACAAACAAAGGACCAACAATTATTTAATCAGTTTTAGAGTCTTCCTAGAATATCAGTTCAAATTTGACAATGTATACATTTGTTCACGCGTGCACAGTGCAGTCTATGACTACAAGAAATGTTGAACAATTACATTTACAGTTAAGGTTTGGATTTTTGTTGAGTTTAGGGTTAGCGGTTTTAATTGTAACAAACCACAAAAATATGTTGCACACTATGTTTGTTTCCAAGTTCATACATGCATAGTTCAAATTGTGTTTGTAAATCATAATGACATCATAGAGATATGCTAAATCTAATTGTATACGCGTTGTTGGTGCTGTATCGGCTTGTTTCTTGTAGTTACATGAACAAGAGGAACCTGAGGAAATCAGTTGGTACATTCTATTATATCATTCTGTGTCTCTTTTGAGTGAATATTCCTGTGATTTTCCATGCCATGCTTTAACAAATTTATGGAAAAAAAAACAAAAGGTAAGGTCAAAACTTAATATGACTAAAATGTGTTAGAACTTTGTAGTAAAGGAAGTGTGAAGCTGTGTAAACATGCTGTCAGGCTTAAGTGTCATTAGTGCCATTCAGCTATTTATTGAGCTCAGCAGGGAGCTGATCTACTGAGAGAGCGACTGGACACAGCGAGAGAGAGAAAAAATGGAAAGAGAGAGAAAAAAAACAGAAAAAAATGTGCGGTACTTCTATATTACACCACATTATGAGAGAGTGTAATGTATCTGAGTAAGAGGAACAGGTGCTTGTATTTCGGGATTACCACAGAGGACAGTGGGAATTCCCACATTTACCCCTGCCACCATGAATAACCCACTCACCACCCCTGGAAACACACCTCACTAAACACACACCTTTCATGGCAGGACGCATAAAGCCAACACCTCACCTATCCTCTGTCACTTCCGGTAGTGTGAGAGTGGCTCCTGATGGGGAGGGGAAGTTGAAAAGCCTCTAATACACTTCACAGCTAACTAATGATCATCCTGTTCAGCTTTTCTTGTATTTGCAATATACTACATATTGTCTAAATTGATTTTTTAAGTATTCTCATGCAGCATTTAAAAAAAATTACTTCCTATCATTTCCCATGAATAAAAGAATAAAGTAAACAATAAGTGCGATAAAATGATCCACTGTATCATATCTAACTGAAGCACTGTGCAATGTGTTTAAGCAAATCTGCTTCAAGTTAAACCATGCTCTGAATGACCTGGGTCAAACAGTCTGTGATTAATCACTCTCACGGTGCATGCTGTGGCCATGTGTGTGTGAGTAAAAACATAATGCGTGTTCACGACAACTCATTTTTCACAGCATTAGCAGAGGGCCCCTTTCGTTTTTTTTTTTGCATGTTAAGAGGAAGACTATGCATTTGACCATGAATATCTGCATGCATGTACATGTGTGGTTAGTTACCTAACATGCAAAGCATTCCATGTGGATGGCACAATCAGCAGGCAGCTTGGTCAATGTACAGAAGTGCAGTGTATGAGCACAAAGGCTGTATCTTTCAGAGGCAGGTTTGTATTGACAGGTCACTGACCTTAACAGGTAAGGGTCAGTGGAAGAGTCCTTCCGGAAGCTGGACAGGAAAAGGAAGCCCATTTATGATCTCTTGCCCGCATATCTATCACATACATAAAGCACCACATACTGAGATCTATTATTCAACCCAATGCATAAGTATAAAATAAAAAACTTAAAATTAAGATCTCTGAATAAATCAGCACAATTATAATTAAACATAGAGAGATAGTAAGAGTCAGTCTTGTGCACATTACATGGATCTATAGGGAGTGCTAATATTCACACATTTAGGAAGCAGCATCATGAAGTTTAACCAGTGGATTAAAGGTAAAGCGGGAAATTGTTACTGCCCATGCTGTATCATTTTAATACAGGAAAACCAATGTATAAGTATACAACCCCATTCCAATGAAGTTGGGACTTTGTGTAAAATAAATGAAAACAGAGCCCAATGATTTGCAAATACTTTTCAACCCATATTGAATTTAATACAAAGACACGATATTTAATGTTCAAACAAATAAACTTTATTCGTTTACAAATAATCATTCATTTTGAAATTTATGCCTGCAACTCATTCTAAAATACTCGAGACAGGGGCAAAAAAGTCTGGGAAAGCTGAGGAATTCAAAAAAAACTTTTTAATAGGTTAATTGGAAACAGGTTGTTGGCATGATTATAAAGGGAGCATCCGCAAAAATGCACCACTTTGTGAACAACTTCCTAAGCAAATAGTTTAAATATTTAAGAGCAATATTTCTCGACAGACAAAGAGAAAAAGACATGTCCAGACTGTTACAGAGCAAAGTTCAAAAGCCAACATCTCTAATAGTATGGAGGTGTGTTAGTGCCCGTGTCATCCAATTAACATCTTTTCCCTGCTAACATCTTCAACAGTTAGTGTCCACAGTTTCCAAATGCTTATTGAGTATTGTTAAAAGGATAGGTAATGTAGCACAGTGATGACCCTGTCCCAACTCTTTTGAAACACATTGCAGACATCAAATTCAAAATAAGTGATAATTTGCAAAAAACAATAAGTCTGTTTAATCCTTAAATATCTTGCCATTGTAGTGTATTCAATAAAATTAGCAATTAGCAAATAATCATATTTTGTTTTTATTTATGTCTTATATAAAATCCCAACTTTATTGGAATTGGGGTACATACTACATATGTATAAATCCATACTATATACTCATATGATCACATTAACAACCACTAAAGCAGTCAAATACATACATGCCAATAGTTTCCAAATTAATTTGTTATATAATATATTAACTGCAATAAGCATGCTTTTTGGTCTAATTATTTACTACAAAGATGAGATTTTTAACACATACGTTTACTGGCCACTTTATTAGGTCCAAGAATAGTAAAATGTTGGACCCAGTTTTTCCTTCAAAACTGTCTTAATTCTTGGTGGCATACTTTCAACAGCGCTGGTACAGTATTCTGCATTCCTTGGTTGTAATAAGTAGTTATTTAAGTTGCCGTTGCCTTTCTATAATCTCGAATCAGTCTGCCCATTCTCCTTTGACCTCTCACATCAACAAGGCCTTCTCACTCACTGCCTCCCACTGAATATTTTCTCTTTTTTGGACCATTCTCTGTTTCTGAAATACCAGATCAGCCCGTATGGCACCAACAACATGCAATGTTCAAAGTCACTTAAATTACAATTTCTTGACGGTCTCTACATTCCTAAATGCTTTGAGTTGTGGTCATGTGATTGGCTGATTAGATATTTGTGTTAACATGCAATGGAACATGCGTACCTAATAAAGTTCCCAGTAGTTGTATACCAAATTGAATAGTAAGCATTTATTTTCTACCGCTTAATCCACAAGAGGTAAAGGGCCAGCAGGTACCCAACTCTGTGCACAAGGGCAGGAACCAACCCTACACATGGCTACTAAGCATTAAGAGTAAAATAATTGTGAGTTGTTGTGTGACTATTTGCTTGAGTCAAAATTCATTTAGCCAATACACTTCAGTGAGAAAGTATTTGGAAAGCAAGTGATAGCTATTTGGCATTGTAAAGTGATCTGGGGTCCCATTTAAGAGGGAATTACAGGGTTTTATATTTACTAGGCATTTGGGAACACAAGAAGAAAGAACAGGCAGGCTCTGTCGGAACTGTCTTTTATACTTTCCCCATTACACAGCCACACACACACACACACAAAGACACACACACAAAGACACACACGTCTTGTGCACAGCAGTACGACAAATCTGACCCCTGTAAAGATCAGAAGGGTAGAGTTATGATACAGACTGCCATGCTCACAGACAATAACAGGTGTCTTTGTTGGGCACAAAGGCACACATAGCTTAATGAAGTTAAAGGAAAAAGACTACTACACATACAAATTGTATTGCAATTTGACACAGATTGTATAAGTCTCTGGAACTGTACTGTAGGGATGAGCACTCTTTTCTAAAGGATACCTCTGAATTAGTGATTTAATTATTTTTGGGGCATAGTGGAATAGTGTTATACGACAAGTCAACCCAAATCACCTCTATTTTAATCTGTTAATTTCAGGGTACTGTATAAACTCATACGAGACTACCCAAAGCCTACCCAAGTTAATTTATATTCTGAAAAAAAGAGCAGGTGCAGCTTTGCAACCCCCCATTTTAGTGTCTGTCTCTTCCTTGCTTTCTGTCTGTAGATAAAGTAAAGGTTTTGCGTGTCAAGAGTCCATTGAGGATAGGGTTACTTCCAGACAGTCAACGAGCCACAGGAAGTCTTCTTACACGCGACGATTCTTTGGCCAGAAATTTACAGTTGATCAGCTGCGACATGCTGGGGGCCTGGGCCCCCTTTCCACTTCCTGAAATCCCTCACAAGGAGACACATAGTCGGGTCTACACACTAGGGGCCAATATCTGTTTCAGCGGAAAGGCTTTGTTATCTTCCTGAGCCAACTGAGAAGATCTCCATGTGCACCTTCTTTCCTATAGTACACGCTGTCACAATCAGGAACCTTCGTGTTAGAAAGCAGTAGAAAAATAATAAGACAAACAGTTAAGTGTTTCTCATTGGCTTATTAATCTTTATCTGTTTTTAAATCAGACTAAAACAGCATTGATGTGCGTCATGGTAAGATAAAATAAAAACAGAAAAATACATTTTTATATATATGAATGAAATAAAAACTGAGAAAGAGTAAATATTTAGGCATGACAGTGGATTACAATTAAAAATTGTAACTAAATTAACTGCTTTTATTTCAGACCTTCAACTCAAGGCTACACAGATGTACAGTACATGCTATGATTTTATAGCTTATGTCAGGTGACTGAGATCAAGCTCTTTAATCAACAAAACTGTAGCATTATTATATAAATAGTTTCCGAAAATAATGGATTGAAAATCAGTATGACGGCGTCATTGCGATACTGAGTTTTGATAACAAAATTCCATCCTAAAGTTTGCATACATTTTCTTGCCCCCTAGAATAGGGTGCCAGTTTCTTTTTTACAAATCAGGTAAACAAGTGACAACCAGGGTAGAAATAAGTGGCAACTGTAGGATGATTTTTAGTACAGAATATGTTTAAAGCTTCTCATGGGATCGCTACCTTGGCATAGTGGAGAAGCTTGAGTGTT
Source organism: Aspidoras spilotus (assembly GCA_028565295.1). Lineage (NCBI taxonomy): Eukaryota > Metazoa > Chordata > Actinopteri > Siluriformes > Callichthyidae > Aspidoras > Aspidoras spilotus. The sequence continues at coordinate 5,840,483 of JAOUQV010000026.1, read as the reverse complement.
CGCATAAGTCAAGAGTGTTACAGTCTGGAGCTATGCTCCTAGCAGGGTCAACCTTCTGATGGGGACCAGAATTGTGGGCTACAGCATGGTCCTTAAATATGTAATTATCCACAATGTGGTTTATACTAGGTTTAGGTTTTATGCCTCAGTTCATTAATGGGTACTAACTCATCCGTGAAGCCAACCATGAAGGTGTATGACAAGACATATGTTTATTCCTTCAGAAATTAAGACACAAAGTTAATTAAAATATGTATTATATACATTTGAAGCAATAGTTTAAACAGAAATTAACAAAAATTATGTAATTTAACTGTTTAATTTTCTGTTTTATTGTAAAAGACAAACCAGGGACTGGGGCTGCACATATATTAGAAGTCTTACAGTAAATACTTTAAATGGTGAATTTTATGTAACAATGTTTATTTGTGTTGTCTCTGTCAAATAAGCAAATTTTTTTCATCTTTAAATATAAGAAAGATATTTTAATTTATTTACACAGTAGCAAAGCACATACATACTAAATACATATTACTTTATTGCAGTGATAATGTTTTTCTGCCTTGCAGCTGAGTTTTCCATTGTCTACACTGGCTTTTATTAATATCAAAAGAAAGATCCTTACTTTCCACACGTCTTGTTTTCAGACACTACCTCATTACATTTCTCAGCATTAATAAATTTGGAAAGTCATACAGTGACTTTTTCACATCACACAAAATATAAATTCCTAAGCATTTAAACTTTAACAGATGTGACAGCATGAATGAGGCCTCACTGTAAGTTATTGGTTCTAAGGTGAATGTTGGGTTTTAGCCAGGTTGTATTGTGACAGCTTGTTTGTGTCATCCAGCTTATTGATATCATCATACTGGTTTACATTTAGGAATCAGTAATACTGTTATATCTATGTTTATCTGTGCTTTTGGATGGAAAGGGAAGAGACATACCACATAAAACATTTCTTTTTATTTTGAGTTGATTGAAGAAAATGAGGCTTTTTGAGGCAGCATACAGTTAAACTATCCAATAGAGTTTGATATTGTTTAAACCACTTGAGTATACACATCCCTATTAAATCAAACTGATTAATTATCTAAAGGCTGCAGAAATCAGAGTGAAGCATTAGATCAGTATCAGGAATCAGCAAAACAGCAAATGGTGTGAAAACAGAGCCAATTTTAGGAACAGTAGGAGGCCTCTCCGGACATTTTCCTTGTCTTTATTGCCAGTATGTTACCAAATGCTTTTATAAAAGAAATCTGAAAGTGCTATACAGTGTGAGCACAATTCCAAGTAAGCTAATTGCAATATAATCATAAATTATTTATTGCTTTACCAGCCTATAAGACATTGAAATTTACAAGTTGTTGCAACTGTAGCCAACAACATGTAAGAATATTCCAATAAAGTTACATTCTCTAGCTGTTGGAAATCAAGGACTGTGAATAAATTGTGCTCAGTCAAGCTTCTCAGTTAGTTACATTCAGTAAAATGTTTGAGCAATACAATGATTTCAAACAATATAGCAAGCTAAATAATTAACATTACATGCTAGAAACTGCATGCAGAGTCCTAGCTAGGTGCTGGCTTTGAAAAATCATGAGCTAGTATTGCATGCTTTAGCCTAGTGTTACTCCTTAACTATTTCACTGGTATCTTCTTCCTCTTCTGGGTTGGCACCACTCAACCTTACCGAGCTTTCAAATGACATTTGCGGGCAAAAAACAAGTGTATGAACGGATCGCACTCTTGTGACAAACACAGTTTATTGGTTCTCTTTAGGAGATTTTAATTTACTGTGTACAATAACCAAAGATTCTGAGAAAATCTTTTACATATTATGAAAAATTCACTTTTTAAGGCTTTGTGCTTATACATTCACATAAACATCCAAGAAATTAAACAAATAAATGAAATCATTCATTTTCTATACCCGTTTGATCCTAGTTTTAAGGTCACTGGTTAGTCGGTGCCCACACGGCAACAGCACTATCCACTGCGCCTGAATGAATAAATTCAAAGTGTTTCGAAATGTGTCACTTATTATGGTGCTGCCTAACCATCTAAATATCTCCCCCTATTGTGTCAGCAAATGCACAGATATATTGAGAAATCACATTTATGAAAGAGGTGAATATTGTTTATTGTTTTGTAGCAACTCTTGTACAGTGCACTTCTAGAAAAAGTCAGAAACATTAGAAACAAGGGATTCACTCCCCTGGGATGCAAAATGAACAAGAGATTGGGATGCTCAGTCAGTTTAACCCTATCACATGGGGTTCCCCAGCATATCCCCTAGCAAATCTACAATCACGAAGAAATCACAACACATGACATTACTTGCAAAAAAGCTTAAATAATCTAGAATTAAGTTAAAGTTACTGTAAGGAAAAATCAGTAACTTGCTATCGTTTAAGGGAACAGGAACTGAAAAGTTCTCTTTTAAACAGTGTGAAAAAATGGCTGTAGTAATTCATTTTTTAACAGAAGAATGTCACAGAAATTACATACATGCCCCTGGGGAACTTATTCACTTGTGTAAAATAGGCATAAAAGGTATCCTTGAAGTATTGGCCTTTAGAATATCCTAAAAAAAAATTACCGGCTGGTCACATTTGGCATTGTGTTCTTGGCACAGTTTCTTGGAAAGAGAAAATGCAGCCAAGGGAATTCACTCACATTTTTATTTGCTGCAGGAAATTATTAAATGAGAAAGACATATCTGTCATTATCAATAACTGAAGTAGTGTAATGTTTACTGTATGGAATTCAGTGATTTAGAAGACCATTGTTCTGATGATTTAGTAACACTGGGATTAATATCTGTGATTCAGGCTGTAAACACACCAAAACAGTTTGAATAGTGGTCTATGAAAAGTGTATTAGGTGCTATTAATAATTCACCAAGGTATGACTTATACATGAAGCTGCATGGATTGTTCAGGAATATTTCTTATGCATGTACATAGTGTTTCTGCAGATATCACAATTAACACGCAAAAGTGCTCAATGACAAATGAAGCCCAAGTTGTGAGGAAAAGTGTTTTACTTTAATGTAAAATATTGTATATCGTGTTACTTTAATGCTGTGTCTGTGTGGGAGTGGAAAAAACTGTAGATCTACTACAGCTCTTAAAAACCCAAGTTGCACATTTAAACAATTTCACACTGTGACTAAAATTAATTTGAAATGAAAACAATAAAATTCATATGCCTTTTTTATTCAGGCACGGGTCAACACTGACAAAAATAAATGTAATATTAAAAAAATTCTTAGCTTTTTTTTTTTGCACGCTTAACAAAGTGCTGATTAAAAGTGGGCGGGGCTTCCATGTTTGGAAAAAGATTTCAGTTTTATTTTTGCAAGGATTTACCTCCCATCTTTTCAGTGACATACTTTTAAATTTAAAGCTAGCTGACCTTTTCGACTTAAAGTTTATTTCTGGATATTGCATAACCCAGGCTGCCGGAGAACAGAGCAGATACGCCAAGCCAAATGTTCCTGCAAATACACTCAGTGCTCATATTATCCATAACTTTTCTGTCTGCATGATATCCAGCAGATATTACTGGGACATAGTTCAAAGATATTGAGATGTATTTAGATAAATGAGCAATATGCTAATTATATGTGATATCTGAAAAATTATTACTCCCATAAATCTAGTCATGAGTTTTTTGAGGATTTCTCAGCAACACCTAAACAGTTAGTTTTATGAATTTAATAATGAATTATATAAAAATACATTGATCATAATCTTTCCTTGTCCCTATTTCATCATTTACTCTATTCCGTATAAAATTGCATCTGGGATCAATGCATCTGGGACCAAAGGGCCAAAGGAAGAACCTTAATTTGTGGAAAGATTCCTTTCGCATGTGCTCACATCCACTGAACTCTCCACCCCACATTTCACTCTCTCCCTTACCTCTACAAGATAATTTACATATATCTGCTTGGAACAGGAAAAAACGAGGAACGAGGGAAAAAAATCACACAAAATGCTGATTTTATTGTTTACTGCATTTTATTCTATTTTCTTTTATGTATAAGCAATAATTCTTTACAAAGACATCCTTGGTTTGCAATGTCTTTGCATGTGCCTAAGACTTACACAGTACTGGAGAGTAATTGGATGCAATGTTTACGAGTTGTCTTCTGGAGACATGGCTGTCACATTTTTTCTTTTGTTGCAGCAAAACCAAACAGTGAACAACGTGCTCCATAATGTAAAGTATTGCTTTCATTGCTGATTTTTGTCATTGCTGAACTCTTTCTAAATCGTTTATCTGTTATCTGTTAAAAAAGGAATGACTGAAAATAGATTTTTAACTCATTGCGTTAGTCAACTGATATGTTAGTTAACATTCTTTCTTGTTAACTTGTTGTGTTAATTAGACTTGCTATGATAGTTAATATTCTTTCTTGTTATCTCATTGTGTTAATTAACTAGAGACTTGATATGATAGTTAACATTCTTTTTTTGTTAGCACATTGTGTTAATTAACTAAAGACTTAATATGTTAGTTAATATTCTTTCTTGTTATCTCATTGTGTTAATTAACTAAAGACTTAATATGTTAGTTAATATTCTTTCTTGTTATCTCATTGTGTTAATTAACTAGAGACTTGATATGATAGTTAACATTCTTTCTTGTTATTTGTTGTGTTAATTAACTAGAGACTTCATATGTTAGTTAACATTCTTTTTTGTTAACCCATTGTGTTAAATAACTAGAAACTTGATATGTAAACACATCGTGTTAGAGACTTGATGTGCAACTTGTGTCTATGTGAAGTAATTTTTACCTTTATGAAAGACAAGTTATAGGTCAATAGTTATTAGCAAAAAATTACCAGTAGGTTTTTGTAAATACAACAGAATGACACAGAGGAAAGGAAATGATTTGTTACAGCATTCATGATTAAATATATTAATAATTAAATATGAGAGAATATTATGATTAAAGATAAACACTCGTGTCAGTCTTGACCAAAGTTTTATATGTACAGTATTACAATATTCATTAAACCCATTTATTGTCCAAAGTGGAAAAAATAAATCGGGGCATGGAACAAATGTTCCTTTTGTTAATGGAATAAGGAAGGAGAGAAAGTTGTATCGGTTGGCGTGACAGAGAGATAGAGCAAAATGTTGATGGAGGATAGAAATGAAAATCTACTGACAGGTGAAGAGAGGGTAAGTTAAAGATGGAGGGAGTATTTTGACGAGCTGGTGAAGAGAATGACAGTGAAAGAAGAGTGGAGTATAGAGGTATGGAAATGAATAAGAGAGATGGGAGCGGTCTTTTTGACTAGGTTATTTAATGATATTTTTGAGAAGGAAATGATGCATAAGGAATGGAGGAAAAGTGTACTTGTACCAATTTATAAGAACAAGGGTGATGTGCAGAGTTGTAGTAATTACAGGGGCATTAAGTAAATGAGCCACACAATGAAGATTTGGGAGAGAGTTGTGGAAGTTAGGCTTAAACAAGCAGTAACTGTTTGTGAGCAGCAGTATGGTTTCGTGCCAAGTAAGAGCACCACAAATGCGATATTTGCTTTGAGAATGCTGATGAAGTATAGAGAAGGTCAGAAAGAGCTACACTGTGTCTTTGTGGATTTAGAGAAAGC
>JAOUQV010000026.1:5710433-5724311 GCA_028565295.1 Aspidoras spilotus | reverse complement strand
CTGCAAGAAGAATGGCTTAAAATCCCTCTGACCACTGTGCAAGACTTGTATGTGTCATTCCCAAGACGAATTGACACATTTCAGTTTATACTTTATATATGTTTGTAAATGAATATGGGAACTGTGCTATTTTTAGAATAGCTGATATTTTGTACTTCATTTATAGTTCAATACTTTTTATTTTGTTCATGTTTCATTTGGAGTAGTGCTCCCAGTGCCTTTGTGTATATAGATATAAATGCTATTATGAGTATTTAGCTTTTTCATAGGTGTTTTAAACACACTGCTATTATTTTGAACACAACTGTATATATGCTCTGTGACACTTGACCTGAAACATTGCTTCAGTGCATCAGATCTGTCTCCCAGTGGCCACTTTGTAAATTGCTCTGAAACACTTGGAACTGTTTTTTGTCACCAGCAAACTGTACCCGTGTTTGCAGGTCTGATGGACCTTCTGCATTATTCAATTTTTTAATGATTACAGCCATAACATAATAATTATATGAAAAACAGATATTTTGACCAATTACAAGCAATAAATGTCAGTAACTACCATTAATTACATTACTTACCATAGATCATATTTAAAAATAATAATGACATCAATACTATTCATAGCTTGTATAGATTTTCTAGATTTAGAAATAATTTTTAAGTTTAGCAACAAGTTTTAAATATCATTTGACAACTGCAGCTTGCAAATACTAAGATTTTACTAGCGAACATCTACAATGACATTACAATGCAAAAAGCTGAACTGAACTGCACTCGAGCAAATAGATTTTCAATATGAAAATGATAAAAATACACCCACACTCCATGACACTCGATAAGATTATTTATGATATTATACAATCTGAGTTTATAACAAACAATAACAAAAACAAAGATTAGTAAGATGCACAGTATTCAAATTATTTGTCCAAAGACAACCAAAAAATCATCTTTCGTTCCAAAGAAAATGAGAAAAGGGCAGGAGGGAATATGTGTAGCTGGGATGCATACAATGTGAGTCATAATTGTTTTTTTCATGATGGCCTTTAGTTATGCATGAAAGGAAAAAGTCTAAGAGAAAGATGGAAGAAGAAAGAGTCTGAACATTTATGCAATTATGGATGACTGACTGGATTGAGGCAAGAGAAAGAATACAAATGAGAGTAAAATAAAATCCTAAAGGCAGACTGTGTGTGCATGTTTGTGTGCACGAGTGTGTGTGTGTGTATGTATATTTGCAATATAGTACAGTCTCAGTTGGTGTAAATCTGTCCCTCAGGCGGCTGTGGGAGCTTCATGTTCTCTTTGCACATCATGAGTCGTCTAAGCTCCTGTAGTACCACTCGGATACTGTAGGAATCCTGCCACTTTGCCAATGAAGACACTGCCCTGGGTTCCACCTAAACACAGACATAACAGTAACACCATTTCATATTTACAGTCATACACAAACATTCACAAGTGCACAACAATGTAAAAATACCACACCTTTATCTGCTTTTGCATAAAAGGAAGTGAAGATTAAATAAACTTTTGTTGAAAGAGTATTTGATCTTTTATGTCCTCAGTAACTGTGATTCATCCATGCATCCAACCATCACGAGAAGATGACGTTGTATGACTTGACAGTAACTGTGACCGTTTTGTTATTTTTTCTCTTATCTTTTGGGGTTTAACTGCATCCATTATTGTTCCATAGAGGCCACCTTTACATAACACGGCCATATAAATAGGCTGTGTAATAATGAATACTCCAAAACTCAGCTCTCATCACTATACCACAGATGCATTGTGTGGTTCAGTATACAGCCTTAAGCTCTAATGCCTGTACCCACAGCTATATGATTAATGCATGCAATGGAGGAAGAGTGCTGCATAAGCCACATTATCAAATCTTAAATAACTTGCACAAGGGATTGGTGACAGAGGAGGCCAAATATTCTAGAACCTGCCATCGATGATGAATTTAAATATACTGTACATCATAACAGCTGAAATTCCAAATTCTACATTAAATGAGAGAATTTTAAAAATTTAAATTAAAATGTAATATGGGACATCGGAAAATTAGACCCATAGAGGTCAAGCTCTTTCTGCTAATGTTAACCGCTAGGTGCTGCCTCAGCCAAACACCAGTACATTCATTTCATTTTAATCACATGATTAGATGCAGGTCATGTCAGTCTGAACTGGCAAATTATTGTTAGTGCCAGATTACCCTTGTTCTCCCCTCTCTCGTATGTGTCTATATTTTACAAATTTATTGTGTTCTAAAAAGCTCACACATCAAAGAGTGTAACAAACCCTTGAACCATTGAAAACATAGAAAAAATTAGACGTGTTCCTAAAAAAAGAAACAAAAAAAATCTTACCACACCACTGGAGTTGTGAACTCCATTTAAGTTGATCTTTGTCACAAATCGCACAAACGGGGGTGTTTCTGGATATCTGGGCCCACACTCCACTCGTAAACTGTACATCCTGTTCTCATAAATAGTCTAAAACGAAAAGTAAAAATGTTAGAGAACCATAATGAAAGACAAATAACAATAAAAGACCATTTTTTGCTTTACATCATATATGCCCAATCTAATACTTTTATCTAATTTTTTTCTTATCCAATAAATCCTTGAGGAAAACATTACAATTAATATGCTGGATTTGTTTTATGCAACATTGCATCCTTGGTAAACAGAAGAAATAATAATAATAATAAAAATATTCATAATAAGAAGTCACACTAGTGCAAATCACATTACCCAAGGTCACTTTACATTCAAGCAAAACAAAATGACATATAAATAAAAAAAGAAGATTAAGTGGAAAATACTGAGAAAAGGTGAGTCTTTAGCAAAGCTTTTAATTCAGAAATGTCAGACTGACAGAGGATGTGACTCATCATGAAATCAAAACTCTTAGACGACTGGCAGTTTGGCATGACAAGTCAAGGATCAGAGAATATAAGAGCTAAGGAAAGTGAAGTCTTAGTTTACAAAACATAGTAGTGTGAAGTTCCATGTTATGACAACGTCAACCTTATGGAAAAATTGCAATTCAAAAACCTGGCTTTTTTTTTTACACAATGGGCAAGATGACACTTCTTGGGCCTCTGCATTTATTTAAATGCACTATTCTTTGTGGCTATAGACTAAATGATAACTGGATTAGGAGCACCCAGCAAATGGCATACGATTCCTGAAAAAGATGGCAACACATCACGCTGAAGGTCATGCAAGGGCCGGCTACATGAATTCTTACAACATAATATACCCTAGGATATTATAATATAATATAATATTTCCTAGGAATCACTTAGGCAATTTGACTTCTTATAGCTTTAGAAGCAAACTGGTCATTTTATAATTGAACCCATTTGTCATAGAGTGAAGAAATAACTTATCAAAGCTACTGAAAGAGAAAGATAAACATACTATTTTACTGTTCAATATCATAAATAATCCTGTAAATCTTCCCTCTAACTTATGGTCAAGAAAAAAGCCACATGTATTTATAACCAGAACCAGTTATGACCTTGATGTTATAAAAACATTGTGTAATGGAGAGTTTTGAAAAAAATTGTCAAAATAGGCAAAAGATTCCTGAATTACACATGCATGCTCATTACGGTAGCCTGATGTTCATATTATTGTAAATGACAACTGGGTTTTGAGATATCTGTGTTTCATACATGGTTACATACACACTATATTTCCAAATAATCAGAATCAGGTGTTCCAATCACTTTCGTGGCCATAAAATGCTGGGAGCATTTTGGAGCTGGTCCCTTCCTCTTCCAACCTGAATGTGCACCAGTGCGCAAAGAAAGGTCTATAAAGACCTTGTCTGGTGTGGATGAACTTGACTGGCCTGCATAGAGTCCTGACCTTAACCCGATAGAACATCTTTAGGATGAATTAGAGCAGAGACTAAGAGCCAGGTCTTCTCATCCATCAGAGTTTGTGTCGCAAACAAGTTGGGACGGGCACTAGGAGGCTGGAAACATTAAAGGTACAAAAAAGGAACAGCAGAAAGACCAATTTGCAATAGATTATTAACATGAATGGGTATGAAAAGAGCATATTGGAGTGGCAGCAACTCTTAGAGGTAAGGATGGGAAGAGGATCACCAATCCCCCTAATTTCAAAGAGTTTGAAAAAGTTTGCACATATCATCTTCAGTGCATAATATCACCAAAAGATTCAGAGAATCTAGAAGAATCTCTTGCATACGGGTCAGGGGCAGAAAACCATACTGGGTGGCCTTGGACGGCACTGCATCACATACAGGCTGGCTTTTGTATTGAAAATCACTAAATGGGTTCAGGAATATTTATTAGAGAGCATTATCTGTGAACACAATTCACTGTACCACGCTGCCAGCTAAAACTATATAGTTCAAAGAAGAAGGTGTATCTAAAGGAGATCCAAAAGCGCTCATTTAAAATGGACTGTGGTAAAGTGGAAAACTGTTCTGTGATTTTTAGACAAATCAAAATGTCAAGGTCTTTATGGAAATCAGGAACATTGGGTCATTACGACTAAAAAGGGGAGGATGACTCAAATTGTTATCAGCGCTCAGTTCAGAAGCCTGTATCTTTGACGGTATGGGGTTGCATAAGTGTGTGTGGCATGGGCAGCTTACACATCTGGAAGTACAAAATCAATGCTGAAAGGTATATCTAGGTTTTAAAGCAACAAATGCTCCCATCCAGACGACGTCTCTTTCAAGGAAGACCTCGCATTTTCCAACATGACAATGCCAAACCACATACTGCATCAATTACAGCATCATGGCTGCGTATTGTTTATGTGTAGGTAATGGCAAATTAGTTCTATAAAAACAGACTGATTTTATTCTGTGTTTAAATAAATCTAATAGGACTTTAGATGTATTTAAGACTGTTGCACTGTTTTTCAAAAATGTAACAATAATGCTTAGGAATACTGCTGTGAATTTATTCATTTTAATTAAAAAAGAAACAATATCTTTTCCAATGCCTCAATGGGTAAAAAATAGGTGTTGATCTGTTGTCAACTGGCAAGACATGACCAACCAGTTTCAACTATAGTTCTTTATCAGGGTTAACTGTAAGCAACATATAGGAAGCTGATTACCCTTGGCGGTCCGATGATCATGCCTCTCCAGCGTGTGAGGGTCATATCATCATCATCCTCCAGACCCCAGCTTACAGTTCCATCCCCGACTCCTTTCTGTCCTTCCTCTAGCTCCTCCAACAGACGGAAGTTGCGTGGCACCTTCACGCCTGATCACAACAAAGAACGTTTGCATCATGAAAACAAGCTTAAAACATTAAAATTTCCAAATCTATCTAAAAACAAAATCTAAGTATAATATATTGTGCTTTGATTAGGCACAATTTTTTATTAAATACAGTTTAGTGCATGTATGTCACTGTAATTCTCTGAAATTAATGCCCTTCTAAAGCAACATGGTTCACATTATCATTTCGAAATGAATTCAGCCAATCAAGGTTAGGTAGTAGATGACACTCAGCTCAGTGGCAGTGTTTTCAATCTTAGCTCTCTGTTGGTGCAGGTGTGAGGGACCTTCACCCTTTCTTTCAAGGTCATCTCTCCCAGGAAGCCTAAACCTGAGAAATTCTTTTGTAAATATTAGCCAGATGCATTCACCCTGCTGCACTCAATTCATCTTTTTCTACCCCTACAAGTTTACACAAGCATCACTACAAATATGAAATGCCAGCTGCATTACCTCATCTGCCTTACACACACACACACACACACTCCTCTGCCTGGAGCATACACCATTCAATTGCATGCACCCCAAATCACAATAACATGTACGTCTGACTTATACATGCTTCACTGTGATAAAGTCCAGTTTTTAACATTCAGTGCAAGATCTCTCGAGTAATTACACCCACACCCACACCCAGGCTGACCAGACTTTTTTCAAGTGACTCAAAAAAAGGCAAAGATTTCATAATCTTGTCACAAGCTGCAGTAAAGTGTATCTTATCAATGATTTTAAAAACCCAGACAGGACTGAAAAAGGACATGCCCGGAATTGTTGACTAAGTTGCAGGGGACTGCTGAATCTGGATTTAGCAGTATCTTACAGTGATATATGGATCACATGAATAATGTTTTAGAAGTGTGTTACATAATGAAAGATGTGATTAGACTTAAGGTTGTTTTAAATGAATCTTTAGAGGTAGTGCCTTTGCAGGAAATGGCACTCACATGTGAATTAGAGGCTGACAGTTTTTCGAGAATGGGAATCAACTTAACTATTACTCACGTGATTGGGACAGTACAGGATAATAAGTTAACAAGAAGAGATGGGAGCAGGAGTGATGTGCAAATCGATACTGAAATACAGATACGATTCTCATATTGATTCTCAAATCAAAATAGCGATACTTTTGTTACTTAAGTCATTCGAAGTAATTTATACCCTTAAGAGGAAACAATGGAGTAACGAAATTATTGATAACGTGTATAAATTATCTGTGAAAAGAACTACTATTGGGTAAGTGTGTAATGTGGTAGAGCTGTGGTACACGCTGCTCAGTCAGTCTGTACTATGCAGGGAGTAAACAGAGTCATGTGTGGAGATATTACAGGTACAAAAACAGCCAAGACATAGGTTTTGATCGAGTAATAACTATAATAAGTTGCAGAAACACAACAAACTTTGTGGAACACCTAAAGTTAAATCAGGACACAGAATACAAGTCAGTTATGATGAGGCAGACAGAAGAGGAGAGCACAGTGGCGGTGTCCTTTAGTGCTGCAGGCAAGAATTATCGCAGTGCAGAGAGAGAAAATGTGGAGCACTGTTTATGTAACATTTTATCAAGAAAATACACTCACTGCCCACTTTATTAGGTACATCTTGCTAGTAAAATGTTTCCTTTAGAACTGCCTTAATTCTTCATATCATACTTTCAACAGAGATAGTATTCTACATTCCTTAGTTGTAACCAGTGGTCATTTGAGTAACTGTTGTCTTTCTATCATCTCGAACCAGTCTGTGCATTCAACAAGATCATTTTCATCCACACAATTGTCCCTCGCTGGATACAATAATGTAGATGTATTTGCACAAAGTATCAGTAAGAACAAATTAATGCCTAATATTTTAAGGAAATCATTGTTTAATAAATCAGTAAAGTGCAACTTTTTATGTAATGTTTGGGTTTATTAAGAAGGGGCTTAGCAGCTGGTCCTCTATATGAAAAACTATATTAATTGCATGTAATATTAATATTACATGCAAACACCTCGTTTCGGATCCAAGCTGGCCGTATTGCCTAAAAAGTAGGAAAAATGGAAGCGGTAAAATGGGACAGGAATTTTTTATTCCGACCCGGGTTTGGGATGGGACAAGATTATTTTCTGTGGGAGTGGGATGGGACAGAAATTAAAATACACTCCGTGTCACCCACTAACGTAAATCTGCCATGTCACAGCACTGGCTCAGACTATTCTGCTTAAAGAAAAGAAATGCTTGTAAGAAATGCTACTGGTAATATAATTATTATTAATATTATATCAGAATTATTATTATTATTGTTAAAGCTATAACCGTGCCCTTTATTAAGGCTTACATCACTACAGAAGGGGTGAATAAAAGGTGCTGCAGTGCTGTTAATAATAATACATTTGTTTTAAGGTTATTGTAAATCTATTTTAATAAATGATATAAAAAATTAAACACAAAATATCATTATAAAAGTAAGTGATCCAACGCCCAAAGTATAATCCGATGTGTAAATGGTGAAGATTTTCATGTGGCCATAAACAAAGCATAAAAAGGACAAAGCAGCTGGCACCTGAATAAATAAACCTAGCACAACATAGACATAACAATAGGCTTTTACAAAGCAATCCCGTAATTAACACTATTTTACTTTTATAGAAGAATTTATCTTATATTAATCCACTATTTCTACAAGATGCCATCTGATTAAGCTCAAAAAGTCATTTTAAAAAAGCTCAAATTAGCTGATCCGCTTGTTAGCCGGCAGTCTTGCTAATAGCAGTAAATTGCGCTACAGCTCAGTGAAACTAACAAACAATAACATTTTTATAAATGAATTTCTCGTAAACATTGAAAATATAACACGGAGGTAATCTTCTGCTTTGCATGCGATCTTTAAAACATCGCTATTCTAGGTATTAAAGCGGAGCTGGGACATGAGGAGAAGTGATTTACCTGATCCGGCGGCGACCGCCATTTTGAAAATAAAGAGTTAACGAGGACGCGCACGCACACGTGGGCGTGCTCAAAACGTGCAAAATGCGCGTGCACGATCATGAAGAATAAAAAGGTTCTGTAAAGATTGAATGTAGAAATGTAGATATTTATGCCGGTTATGCAATTTAATCCATTCCTAAAAGTCTTGTAAATTTTGTCTCTAAAGTGGCCCGTATTTGAATGTGTGTGTGTACCCTACAGTGGATAGGCGTCCTGTCTAGGGACGGCCTGCGCTTGCTGCCAGAGTTGCCAGGTGGGCACTGGCTGGCCCGCGTCCCCGAATGGATAAAGCGGAAGAAAATGATTGAATGAATGTTGCTTCTGGATTATGTTTACATAAACCTAAAAATAAGGCTTTTTATGGAGGATCTAAAGTAAACTGAAACATAGGAACCCTTACCTATCCTAATGTTTCACGACCTTGAATCATATTTGTAATCACACCAAACAATCACTCGATAATTGACACATTGCAGATGGCATATGAACATTAATAAATATGCCCCAATTGGTGGTTATGTAAAGGAACCTCTCTTGTAATGTGTTCAGCTGTCCTTTCCACTGCACAGCTAAGGAAATCAAAAGATACTGAAGCCTGAAGGTGTGGTGCTACTGTTTTAAAATTCCTCACAATATACTAGTTCTAGGAATCTCAGTTCTACAAGCACTAGCTTTAACATTTCAAATAACTGGTTGGCCGAGCTACTGCAATAGGCATGTGTCACCTTGCATATGGCAGATGTTCCCCGCCTTGTGGAGTCTGTTCTCTGATGTCTGCCTACTGTCATTTTCTACTTTCGGCCTCTCCCTTTCATCAAGGGTCGCCACAGCAAGTCAATCTTTTCTACCTTACTCTGTCCTCTGCATCTTCTGCTTTCACATGAACTATCTGCATGTCTGTAATTAATCAAAAAGGTGGACTAACATTATTTGCCAAGAGATTCTCGTCCACTGATTGTTCAATTACATCAACTATTGTTATACAGTATATGTCTATTTCATATGTTGCTAGACTCTTTACAAGAACCCTTAACTAGCAAAACACTCGAGAAAATTCTTTATGCATGCAGCTTATGTAAATGTAAAGAATCACTGTGGTATAGTATATAATCATGATAAATACTTTAATTTAGAGATATAAAACAGCCGTTAGAGAGCACAAGCCAGTGTATTTTTAGGGCTGGTCCCAAGCCTGGGCAAATGGTGAGGGTTGCGTCAGGAAAGGCATCCTGCGTAAAACATTTGCCAAATCAATAATGCAAATTAATAAATGTTCCTACATACCGGATCAATGGCGGCCCGGGTTAACAACAAATGACACCAGTACTGGCGGCAAACAGGGTACAAAAAGGTTGAAAAGGGTGTCAGATAGGGCGATGAGTATGAAGTTAGAAACTGAAGGTATAATTGTGAATGTTGTCAGTGGCTATGCACCACAAGATGGCTGTGAGCTGGAGGAGAAGGAAAGATTCTGGAGGAAGCTAGATAAAGTGATGGAGTATTCCCAGAGAGGAGAAAGTGGTAATTGGTGCAAATTTCAATGGGCATGTTGGAGAAGGAAACAAAGGAGATAGAATAGATAGAATTCTAGAAGGACAGGTGGTGGTGGATTTTGCAAAGAGGATGTAAATGGCTGTGGTAAACACATATTTCCAAAAGGAGGAGGGGCACAGGGTGACCTACACGAGTGGAGGTAGGAGCACACAGGTGGACTACATCCTGTGTAGACAAGGTTGCTTAAAAGAGATTGGAGACTGTAAGGTAGTGGCAGGGGATAGTGTAGCTAGACAACATAGGATGGTGATTTGCAGGATGACTCCATTAGTTAGGAAGAGGAAGAGGGCAAATGTAG
Source organism: Aspidoras spilotus (assembly GCA_028565295.1). Taxonomy (NCBI): domain Eukaryota; kingdom Metazoa; phylum Chordata; class Actinopteri; order Siluriformes; family Callichthyidae; genus Aspidoras; species Aspidoras spilotus. Next base: position 5,714,218 of record JAOUQV010000026.1, on the reverse strand, counting down.
AGAAGAGAACCAAATGGTGAAAGTTAAAAAAAACAAGAATGTTGTGAAGAGCTCAGAAAGAAGTTGAAAAAGGTTTGGGTGGTAGTAAAAAAGGTTCAAGGACAAGGAAGTGCAGGAGATTATTCATAGAAAGAGGCTGGCAGAGTAGAAATGGGACAGGGAGAGGACTGAAGAAAGTAAGCAGGAGTATAAAAAAAATGCAACGTAGGACAAAGAGGGAGGTAGAAAAAGCCAGATAAAAGGTCTATGAGTTGTACAAGAGGTTAGACAGAAAGGAGACAGAGATATGGAGCAGCTGGATGAACAGGATGAAGGGAAAAGTAGTCGGACCTGATGACATGGGGTAAAGGTATGGAAATCTACTGGAGAGCTGGGAGTGGTGTTTTTGGCTAGATAATTCAATAAGATTTTGAGAGTGAAATGATGCCTAGAGTAATAGAGGCATCTGTGTATTTGTACCGATTTATAAGAACAAGGGTGATGTGCAGAGTTGTAGCAATTACAGGGGCATAAAGTTAATGAATCAAACAATATAGATTTGGGAGAGAGTTGTTGAAGCTAGGCTTAGACAAGCAGTGATTATTTGTGAGCAGCAGTATGGTTTCATGCCAAGAAAGAGCACCACAGATGTGATTTTTGCTTTGAGAATGCTGATGAAGAAGTATAGAAAGGGTCAGAAAGTGCTACGCTGTGTCTTTGTGGATTTAGAGAAAGCTTATGATAGGGTGCCGAGGGACAAACTGTGGTGGTGTATGAGTGGCTGAAAAGTATGTTAGATATATGGGAATAGCATGAGAGTAGTGGGATGTGCGGTAGGAGTGACAGGTAGCTTCAAGGTAATGGTAGGACTGCATCAAGGATCGGCTCTGAGCCCTTTCTTGTTTCCTCTGGTGATGGTGATCTATGATGTTTGCAGATGACATCTTGATATGTAGTGAGAGCAGGGAACAGCTAGAAGAAAACTTGAAGAGGTGGAGGTATGCTCTGGAAAGGAGGGGAATGAAAGTCAACATTTGTAAGACAGAATACATGTGTGAATAAGAGGGAGGAAGGTATAAATGTCAGGCTACAGGGAGAAGTAATCACAAAAGTGCAGGAGTTCAGGTACTTGGGATCAACTGTCCAAGAAAATGAGAAGTGTGGAAAAGTGGTGAATAAGAGAGTACAGGCAGGATGGAGTGGATGGAGAAAAGTGTCAGGAGTGATTTGTGACAGCAAAAGTGAAAAGAAAGGTTTATAAGAGAGTAGTGAGACCAGCCTTGTTGTATGGTTTGAAGACAGTGGTACTGACTAAGAGACAGGAAGCAGAGATGGAGGTTGCAGAGCTTAAGATGTTGAGGTTCTCATTGGAAGTGACCAGGATGGACAGGATTAGGAATGAGAACATCAGAGGAACAGCACAGGTTGAATAATTGGGAGACACATTTAGAGAGGGCAGACTCAGATGGTTTGGACATGTACAGAGGAGAGACAGTGGATATACTGGTAAGAGGATGTTAGAGATGGAGATGCCAGGCAGGAGGCAGAAAGGATGACCAAAGAGGAGATATGGATGTGGTCAATGTATTTCACACCAACTACCTGCATGTCTACAAAGATGCAGAGGACAGAGTGAGGTGGAAAAGACTGACTGGCTGTGGCGACCCCTGATTATTTAGAGGCCGAAAGATGATCAACTATGAAGGTAATAACTCAGTGGCATTTTGTGACATAAGGAAACGCCGGATTTTGCAAACACATGCCTAAAGTGTGGATATACTCTACTGTAATAGTGACTGCTTTGCCTTTAACATGGAACTAGTTGGGTGTCCCCCGCCCTAATAAATATACTACTTTCAATTTGTAAAAAATAATCAGCAAACACTACACCCTGATTACATATGATAGTTTATTCATTTTAATAAATACAATATACATGTAACATTAAAGTCTTCCTATTGAGATACAACAGAAAGGCATCAAGGCATCTTTTATATTTTTATATTTAAAGTTCACCACCAAAAAAAATCCACTTCAACCAAATCTAAATAAAAGGAATGAAACTTCAATAGTTGTAACTATTGTTAATGTGTTATATCTTAAATCTGAGACCTAGAAGTGTGTGAGAGTAAATACAACTTTGAACAGCTGCTCTCTGCATCATTATCTTCATTATGTACAATCAAGTTTAACAAAATCAATGTCATTCACTTTTTCCCCCCACATCAACATGTGTGAATGTGAATAAATAGACAATAACATTAACTTTCATAACTTCTCACATATGAACACCATTACATGAACATCCACACAACTACAGCTATGTTCAGTGACATTAGCCAGTTTAGTAGTCCATATATAACATAATGATAATAATAACAAATACAGACGTGTGTGTGCAAATGCTCTGATTATGAATTATAAATTTAGTACAATTTCAAAGCAACAGCTTTCCTGGACTGTGACCCATTAGGTTTTTATGGCCCAAAGATTTCACCATAACATTTAATATAAAACTGATGTAATAATAAACTGGACAGTCTACAACAAGTTGATATTTGCAATTTTCTCATAAGTATGGAGAATAAAACGGAGATATTGAGCCAGTTATGTCAATTTGTTGTGGATTTTTAAACTGGAACCAACATGATTGTATCATCACATTATTCACAAAAAAATAAACTCTAACTTACAGAATCTCTGTGTGAACCTTTGTAGGAAAAAATATGGATTTACAAGTCAATCAGTGCAAGTAACAAAAACACCATTATTATAAACTTCATTTACAAACCTAACCTTGGAAAAATAATACAAATGAACAATGTAAAAATATCATATTTTTTTTTAAAGTAAAAAATATACATATATCATATTAATAATCTGGCAATTGATCTTATGCTCCTTATACAAGGGTGAGTCAAAAATAATCCTGATAACAACAACAACAATATCCGGACTAGTGAAATAAATCGTTTAGACAGACATGTTCAATTCAATTCAATTTTATTTATTAAGCACTTTTAACAAAGGACATTGTCCCAAAGCAGCTTTAAAACGTTTTCTGTAAAGCTGCTGTGGGACGGTGACCATTGTTAAAAGCACTTTATAAATAATATGTAATTGATTTGAATTGAACATGTGACAGTGATGTGTCAAATCAACTCTATTAGGATGAAAAGTTATATGTGACATCATGTGGCTTAAGGCTCAGAATAAATCATTTTAACGATAGAATACAAAAGCGGGTTGACTAATGTACTAAGTGTACTGAAAATCAGGGTTTTTTTAATGACTTACTTGTACTTTCTGAAACTTGATTCAAATATGGTTTACAGCCAGAGTTAGGATCATTTTTGACTCGCCCACATAATTTGACACCTTTATATTTAATGACCTTTTTAAAGTGTTAACCCATCACATATCCAACTGGACTACTCAAATACTTCTCTATAGTGACCCATAAAAGTTTGTTCGAAGACTAGAGCTTTAAGAACTTGGCATACTGACATATGGTGGAACATTAGGAAGCATCCTACCATCATACTATATGTGTGCATGGTTTAGTTTTTCTATTTGGGGATCAATTGATTACAAATATAAACAGTTTCTTAAGATACAGTCAAACACAATCACTGAAAAAAAAAATGGCTTCCTTAAAGCACCTCTGGACAAAAAAACCAAAACGTGTGTGAATGTAGTTTTTCCCTATAATACCTTGTTTATGCAAACCAGCTATTCCTTCTAGACAGATCTCTTACTGTATCATTAGAATTTCATGTAATTTCAAGTACTAATTTTGTGGATGT
>JAOUQV010000026.1:5700253-5710333 GCA_028565295.1 Aspidoras spilotus | reverse complement strand
CAGCTATTCCTTCTAGACAGATCTCTTACTGTATCATTAGAATTTCATGTAATTTCAAGTACTAATTTTGTGGATGTCGATTCCAAAAAAGGTTGGGACAAAGTACAAGTTGTAAATAAAAATGGAATGCAATGATTTGGAAGAAATATTCAGAATAGAACATATATGACATATCAAATGTTTAAACTAAGAAAATGTTTCATTTAAAGAGGAAAAATTAGGTAATTTAAAATTTTCTTACAACAACACATCTCAAAAAAAGTTGGCAAAAGGCCGTGTTTACCACTGTGAAGCAGACTCTTAACAACAGTCTGTAAATGCCTGGGGACTAAGGAGACAAGTTGCTCTATCCCTAGTTGAGGGATAGGAATGTTAACACATTCTTGTCTAATGTAGGATTCTAGTTGCTTAACTGTCTTAGGTCCTTTTTGTCATATATTCTGTTTTATGATGCACCAAATGTTTTTTTTTTTTTACAAGTGAAGGTTTAGTGCCTGGATCCTTTTTCTACACAGCTATGATGCTGTAATTGATGCAGTATGTGGTTTGGCATTGTCATGTTGGAAAATGCAAAGTCTTTCCTATGCAAGGTCTATCCTGAAAGAAACGTCGTCTGGATGGGAGCATATTTTGCTCTAGAACTTGGATATATATATATATTTCAGCATTGATAATGGCCTTCCAGTGTAGGCTGCCAATGCCATACACACTAATGCAACCCCATAGCATCAGAGATGCAGGCTTCTGAACTGAGCACTGAGAAAAACAGCGCCCCCCGATTTCCATGAAGAAATTAAAATTTTGATTTGTCTGATCACAGAACAGTTTTCCAATTTGCCACAGTCCATTTAAAATGAGCCTTGGCCCAGAGAAGGCATCTGCGCTTATGGATTTTTTTTAGATGCGGCTTCTTTGAACTACAGATGCTTAGCTGGAAACACAAATAATGTATTCACAGATAATGACATACAGAAGCAGTGCCGTCTAAGGGCCCGAAGATCATAGGCACCCTGTATGGTTTTCCAGCCTTGCCCCTTACGCACAGAGATTCGTCCAGATTCTCTGAATTTTTTGATGATATTATGGACTGTCAATGATGATATTTTCAAACTCTTTGCAATTTTACACTGTCAAACCCCTTTCTGATATCACTCCACTATTTGTTGACACAGAATTAGTGAGATTGGTGATCCATCTTTACTTCTGAGAGGCGCTGCCACTCTAAGATGCTATTTTTATACCCAGTCATATTAATGACCTATTGCCAATTGGTCCTTCAGCTGTTTCAAATGAGCCAAAATTTTGCATGAAATTTTAAAATGACTCACTTTCGAAATTTGATATGTTGTCCATGTTCTATCGTGAATACAATATCAGTTTTTGAGATTTGTAAAGTATTGCATTCCATTTTTATTTACAATGTGTATTTTGTCTTAACTTTTTTGGAATTGTGTTTGTAACAGGAAATCCTGAAAAGCACTAGCTTTTATAAAACAATTATTATATATTAAATTATTATATATGAAATAAAACAATTCTATTTATCCTAAATGTTCCTGTAAATCAAGCAAAGCTTAAAAAATTGTACATAGAAATTAAGTTTTTTGTTTGTTTGTTTGGTTTATTGACCAAACACTATCTTTGACATCGATAGTCATGTTGACGACAGGAACAAGGTCATATTCATACACAAGTTTCACATCTTATACCCAAGTCATTTACATACACAAGACAGTGACAATTTTAACATTTCCAATTCACCTAGCCTGCATGTCTTTGGACTGTGGGAGAAAACCGGAGCACCCAAAGTAAACCCAAGTGAACACGGGGAGAACATGTAAACTCCACACAGAAATTTCTAGGTTACTCCTCTGCTGGGTTCAAACCCGTGCCCTTATGCAGAAAGGCCACAGCATCACCGTGCTGCCCATAAAGTAAGTAAACTACTAGCAACACACTAGTGGAATCCGGCAGATGAATATTTAGTAACTCAGTGATAAGCCTTGCTTGATATAGACATTATTAAAAAGCTAGAACTTCTTTTGGTCAGTATTCTGCAGATAAGCAACCAATATAGATGGCTTTATAACTAACTTGTGTGCATGTCAGTCAAGTGATATATGCAACTATTTGGAGTGCTATAATAACACTGAGCATTTTAAAATGCCCAAATTGACCTAAACGTTTTGTCTCCTAGATGACCAAATCAACCATCTGAGCGGCCATAATTAACCATGTTGAACTAGTCATATAACAAGAACAATGAGATCATATAAATAAGACTACAGTCATTCCTATGCGTTTGTGTTGTAACTAGAATTCTATAACTTCAATCTGTTTAGTGCTTTGTTTTAAAACTTTTACTAAGTATTTAATCTAGAGCACAAAGAACCATTACAAATTGGTCAGTTTGTGTTGTTTGGTTATCTGTAGAGCACCCAGGAATCGACAGACAGTGTCGGAATGTGGAATGTGGGTGTGCAAAAATACATCAAATAAAATATTATTTATGGTGATGTAACAATGTGGAAAAACATACTGGAACAAAAGCCACAGTTTTTGTATGGAGCATAAATATGTGGAGTGTAAGGTGTAAACTGAGGATTGAAAAGTGTAAATCATGGAGTGTGTATGTATGTATGTATGTGTGTGTGAAAGAGAGAGAGAGAGCAATACCAGATTGAACCATATTACATAAGTAAGGTGGACTGAGAAAAGACTGGGTATTCGATGGCTTTGTCTATTTAGACATCAGATGCCAGTTTCAGCCCTCAATGCTAACAAGCCATGAAGCCAGTCAAGATGCCAAGGCTCAGGAAAAAGGTAGTTTCCTCTGTGCAGACTAAAATGTTGAAAGTAGAGCAATACTAGACCAGTCCGTCTGCAGAAATCTATGAGCATGATGTGTTTTTCACTTGTTGTTTTAAAGGCATCTGTTTGATCTGCAGCTCAGATTGTAAGATTTCCAACAGGGCAATGTTGGATGCTTATTGGAGGTAAAATGGCTTATTTGTACAGGAAAAAACAGAGAAAACCTGGAGAGTATTAAAAACATATCTGAAAGTTATTATGAAAAGTGCAGAGATGTATTGCTTGCAAACCCACACTCTACTCCTTGCCTCCGTTTTCTTCATTTATCAGCATCATTTAGTTCCTATCATCACCAATGGCTAGGTTAGTCACTGGAGAGCTAAATGTGAAGAAGATGCATCTCTATGCAGAGGTATGAGGTAGGAGATGGAAGCTGGCACCAAAGGAATATTAGTGGGTTTTCTGGGCCCATTTCAAGTCATCAGATCTGGGCTTCTCTCCTGTCAGGCTCTGGATAATATCCTCTAGATTTCTCCAGAAGCCAAACTTCTCAAGGGGGTAGTTCAACCAACCTGTATACACACACAAATAATTCACTAAGCAATATATAAAGATAAAAGTACAACAAGTTTACAGTAAAAGTTTAAGTCTGTGTTTGCAGTTTTAGAAAAGTGATGCACCTGTAGTAATGCAGAAATAAGTCTCATGAGGTGACACATGATGAATTCTGTGATGTCTGCGTGGGAGGATGATTTGACAGTCCTGCAAGAAGGTGACCCAACGTGGCAGACCATAATATGTGTGAGACCACTTATGGATCTGATTGGTCAGTGTCACAAAGACAGCCAAAGAATACACATAGCAGTACCATGGGAAGATATTAAAAATCTCTGCTGTAAGGAAAAAAAAGAACAAGGAGATAAGACTTTATGGCTACAGTGATTGTATAGAAAAATTAACTCATCTGTGTCTGTGGCTTTTATTTTCATCCTGGTGCACCTGTAACATTATAGTGCAGGGTTGCCGATTGTTTTTTTTTTTTGGTGCTCAGCCATTCCCCACCCTTTTCCCATGGCTATTTTTAAATGTGCTTATGTGGGCAGAGGCATGCGATAGAGAGTGTGTCATTACAGGTATTTTCAAACCCAATTTGCTCCAAAGTTCTGCTTGCTCGCATCTAAGTCTGACAATAAACCGGTACAAATAGGGTGTTGAAAACTAAACATTGTAAGGTGCTGTTTAATCTTAAACTTGGAATTTTAAGAAAGGAGTCTCCATTAAGAGGTGCAGCTCTTCTTTACGTTTACGGTAAAAAAAGAAATCTTCAAATGTTTAACTTTCAGGTTTCTGGATAAATTTTTAAATGTCAGTAAATTAACACGATTAATAAAATCAGACCTGCTGCACACTAAATGCATCATAAGGTCCAAAGATTGTTATACCAAACCTGTGGGATTTGCGTGGCCTTATATTCGCTGTTAAGTTCAAATAAAATGGGGTGTTGTATCCAAATTGTTTAAATATCAGTAAGAGAAATCTGATTTTATCATGGTCTGTGTAATAAAAGAAAACCTGGTGTCTGCTTTACCTGTAGTTAGAGTGTGAAAGTTGTATGCCATACTAGCCATGGGAATGACAGTCAGCATGCAGTTATCACCGTTTGTCTCGATGAAATCATGCCGTGTGATAGCTGTGGGATCAATGTGATGTTCCCGAAATGGCCGAATGAACGCCTTCAAAGAAAAAAAAATATATAATAATTTTGAAAGAGAGTGTGTGTTAGATACAGTAGAGAAACAGTGAATCCTGGTAACATGCTTCAGACAGAGAACACCACTCTGTAGAGACAAGATTCTTACTCTGCACCCTCCAGAGCACCATCAAAGTGTATCATACTGACAGTGTTAAAAATTTAATGTCCCCTCAACACCTAAATGATTTAAAATACAGAGAAACAAACCACAACCTTCTACTGTTCTCTGCAGCAACACAGAACATTAAGTACATTAAGTACTCTATCAATCCTTTTATCCAGGACATATTTACTTGTTTTAAATGTACATACACATATATTAAGGGTGAAGCGTGTAGTCATGTCTGTACAAAAACCATACCTTTCCAACGATGGGCAGATCCACAGAGCCCCACGTGTCAGCCCCCCAATGGACCAGCCCAGAGGCAAAGTCTGCAGTAAGGATTCCTGCCACTGTAAAAACACACACATACACAATATATACACAAAAGTCACGACACAGCCAGCTTTGTCAATGTTTAAAATAACTAAGAATAAATGAGAGCAACCAGATTCGTTCGCTGTTAAGCTTAGTGATGTTGTATTCCTGCTGTGACTGTTCACCGTTAAAACAGCTTATTTATTCATTTGACATAATATACTTCAACTATATTTCTTTGGAACCGAGTCATTTAGACTCCATCATTCAGACTTTAATCATTTAGACTCTATCCTGAACATTCCCACAGCATTCTAATCAAACTTGTCTTCAGGTGAATAATTCAATTCAGTTTAATGCAACTTCATTCATTTTTACAGTGGAACATTGTAGAAAAGCAGCTTTACAGAAATGTAATGGAGGATATACAGGTGCATCTCAATAAATTAAAATAATCACCAAAAAGTTAATTAATTGCAGTAATTTAATACAAAAGTGAAACGCATATATTATACAGATTTGTTACAAACACAGTGATTTCTTGTGTTTTCTTGTGTTTATTTCTATTACTGTTAATGATTATTGCTTACAGCCCATGGAAACCCAAAATCATCATCTCAAAAAAATAGAATATTTCACACAAAACACCTGCAAATGCATTTAAAACGGTTCCTTAGTCTGGTTCAGTAGGCTACACAATCATGGGGAAGACACTGGCAGTCATTGCCACACTCCACAAGGAGGGTATGCCGCAAAGGGCCATTGCTAAAGAAGCTGGCTTTTCACAAAGTGCTGTATCTAAGAATATTACTGGAAAGTTGAGTGGAAGGAAAAAGATGCACAAGCAACAGGGATAACCATAGCATTGAAAGGAGCGTCAAGAAAAGTAAAGAATTTGGGGGAGATTCACAAGACGTGGACTGCTGCTGGAGCCACTACACACAGATGTATCCAGGACATAGGTCATAACTTTTTTGATGAAAGTAAATTCTGCATTTCATTTGGAATTTATTAAGAGCCCGGAGGAAGACTGGAGAGGCACACAACCGAAGCTGCTTGAGATCTACTGTGAAGTTCCACAATTAGTGATAGTCTGGGGAGCCACATCATTTACTGGTGTAGGTCCACCATGTTATATCAAGGCCAAAGTCAGTGCAGCTGTCTGCCAGGAAATTTTAGAGCACTTCATGCTTCCCTCTGCCGACAAGGTTTTTGGAGATGAAAATTTCATTGTCCAACAGGACACCTGTCCACACTGGCAAAAGTACCAATACCTGTTTAATTACCACAGTATCACAGTGCTTGTTTGGGCAGCAAAAACACCTCAGACCTAGACCTAAACTATTGTCAAGAGGAAGACGACAGCTACCAGACCCAACAATGCAGACGAGCTGAAGGCTGCTATTAAAGCAAAACTCATCCATAAACTCAGCAGGGCTACAGGCAGATTACCTCCATTCCACGCCACATTAAAGAAGTAATTCCTTCAAAAGGAGCCCTGAACAAGTATTGAGTGCATTTACTGTACATACTTTTCAGCAGACCAAAATATCTGCATCTGCAGTTAATGATTTTGGGTTTTCATTGTCTGTAAGCAATATTCATTAACATTAACGGTAATAAACACTTGAAATAGATCACTGTGTTTGTAATGAATTACTGAAATAAATTGTGTGTGTGTGATATTCTAATTTATTGAGATGTACCTGTAATCATGAAGTTTATATAAGTTAATTTTTATTCTTTTTATCTATAATGAACTTGCCAGACAGTGACATATACAATGGGATTATACCGTTGTTTTCTCATAAGCCCCAAATCTAAAATAATGTTTGAATTAGGGATGAGCGAGTATATCACTATCTGTATCTGTTCAACCATCTAAAACATCTGTATCCGTCTTCGTAGACTTGAGCTTCTAAATAATGTTTTTCATTACAAAATTAAGAGGACTATTTAGCCATTGTCTGTGTGCACGAGAGTGAAGAACAGCTCTGGTTGCAGAGACGTCTGTAGGAGGGGTCGGACAATCCAGTGAAGAAAGTCAGTTACCCAATGAGGATTTTTCTTAATCACGAGCACAGATATTGACGAGTTTTACTCGTATCATGCTCGTACTTGTCAAAAATTATCCTCATCTGAAACAAGTATCCAGACCAGCATAAGTTTAAACATTAATTTTATATCATTTCTGTAAAGCTGCTCCAAGCTAAATAATGCTGTATAAAAAAAATGTAATTCAATAGAACAAAATAAAAAAATGTATTTAAACTGGCCGAATATTTCTGCTATACTATAAATATCAGCATTTTTATTTAGCTGGTAAGGTGCAACCCCAGAGCACACATTACGTTTTATACTTCATGTCACTTCATGTTATGCATTGCATCATGGAAACTACATTCTGATATTATGTCAAAAATACAACCTGTCCCCTCAGAGAGAAAAAAATCCACAGGAAGAAGATGCTGAGGACTGTGACAATGTTCTAAATATACGTCTCTACACAATTCAAGTCTAGAGTTGCAGTCTATCTGCTTACATGGACACAATCATACCGTATGTGTGTGTGTGTGTGTATGTGTGTGTTAGAGAGAGAGACTCACCAATTCCCGGAATGATGTACAAGATATGGCCCCAGTGGAAATAGGTGAGGAGGTAAAAGAAATTTAAGGCCATGAGTGTGAAACAGAGAATAACACTGATCCATTCCTGACACCTCTTACCTAATTAGAAGAGAGAGAGAGAGAGAGAGAGAGAGAGAGAGTGTGTGTGTGAGTGACTCACATAAAAATATTGCAAATATCCTTCTTTGTGTCAGCATGTTAGACCCAAACACACCCTGTATTTCTAAATAGAACAATAACTGAATTAGGAATATATGGCAGGTGAATATGTGGTTGCATCACAATCTGCTCTCATATAATGTTTTGCCCTGTCTACTGCACAGTAGAAGACAACATTTACCAGCTATGAGTGAACAGTGCAACTTTGACCATGGATAAATATTTGCCATTGTTTCAGTAACAGCTGGACTGTAGATTGATCCCATACCACAGAAACAAGGGTAGCCAGAGTGGAAAAACTAAAGGTCATACAGCAGCCGAAAAATAAGTGACTTAATTTGGTAGGCTTTCTTCAGCGGACTTCAGCTCAGAGGTGGGCAAACCCATTATTAGGCAGGGCTTTTTAATCCATTAATAGGTGAGGGTATAGCCAGTTGTATACTGGTGTGAGCATCAGATGCGATAATATCCATGCCCTGAACACTCTAACTTTCTGCATCCATTTTCCTCTTCCCCATTCAGATCACTGAATAAGAGGATTGTTTGAATACAATCCCTATATAAAGAGACATTCATATCCATGGCATAAGAACAACATGGTTACCATGCACCTCCCACTGCTGCTCTTTCAATGGGTGACATCCCTCACCCTACTACAGTCACAGAACTATAATTAAAAGCCGTGCAGTTTGATATTTCACTCATTATTTTTTACTATGATGCTCTCCCTATTTAGTTGTATGCTCATACTGGTTCCAGCTCAGTTCTTCAGCATCAGGACACCTGGCAACCTGCTGCACAACAACAAAACAAAGATCTTACCCTTAAGAGGATTACACAAGGTAGCCCATTCATGTCTTTCATGTTAACTAATGATGTCCACTGGATAAGTATCATGTTCTGCACAAGAGTATGAGGCATGATTTCAACGGTTCAGTGAGACCACTTACACACATTAGCATGATTTGATAGGTGGGCTTGAGCTTTAATAAGTTCAGATCAATAAACTGTTTAAAAACACACCTGTCTAAGGATCTTACTGGTGGAAGTTATTTTACTACCAACAAGCATATCATCAGTAGTGTCTAGAGTTCTGGTGCGTTTAAGAGCAATACCCTTCATACACCTAAATATCCAGGATGTTTAAAGGGCTGAATCTGAGTCACAGTCAGAGCGTTTATGTTTTTTCTTAGAGTGGTGGAAAATAATCCATTACACCATTCAATACAGAAAACATAGAAGGTGGTATAATCACATATAAAGTGCCCCACTTGGTGGTTATATCAAAGTCAGATCTCGTATAAGGTGTCGACCTGCCCATTAAACAGCAACATTTACCAGCTTTGATTGACTGAGTTGGAGCTCATGCACTTTACTTACATACCTGTACATTTTTTTTTTCATTTAAATATTTTGTTGAAAATTTTGTTTAGATATATATCTACAGAGAGAAAGAGGAGAGAATTAAAGAAGGTGTAATGACAGGACTTGTGGAGGGAGTACAAAGGCAAGGAAGACTAAGATAGAAGCCTTGCAAAAACGTTCACTCATTCATGAGGGTAACCAGCACAAGATGATAATGTAATTACATAACATTACATGTATACACTCACCAGCCACTTTATTAGATACAGCTATTCAATTGCAAGTTAAATATCTAATCTAATTTACTAGACAGTTGTACCTAATAAAGTGGTCAGCGAGTGTATATGTCTTTGGAAATATACCTACTGGACCACTGGAACTACATGTTCACTCAGCTATTAGTATATTGTTTGTGTGTGTATTTTTGCAAGCCTACAGCACGCACACACACACACACACACACACACACACACACACACACACAGCTAATAACTATATCAATATTCAGGTTCAAGACCAATGTGTTTTTTTGGCTGAACGTTGGTAGGAAAAACAAGATATTTTAACATTTGCATGTGTACTGTGCTCAATCATGGCAATAAATCACTGTCCAGTCCATAATGCATTTAGTAGGTACATACAGTGGAAGGTACATACAGTGCAAAAGTATTCATACCCCTTGAACTTTTCCATATTTTGTCACATTACAACCACAAACATATATTTAATTGGAATTTAATGTGAAAGACCAACACACAGAAGTATACAATAGTAAAGCGGAAGAAAATTATACATGATTCAAAACATTTTTTACAAATAAAAAACTGAAAAGTGCAGTGTGCAAAAGTATTCAGCCCCCTTTTCTCTGAGTACAACCAATTGCATTCAGAAGTTGCCTGATGACTGCTAATGACTAAAATGAAGTCCACCTGAGTGTAATCTAATCT
>JAOUQV010000026.1:5512250-5524765 GCA_028565295.1 Aspidoras spilotus | reverse complement strand
GAAGAATGGCTTAAAATCCCTCTGACCACTGTGCAAGACTTGTATGTGTCATTCCTAAGACGAATTGATGCTGTATTAGCCGCAAAAGGAGGCCCTACAACATACTAATAAATTATTGTGGTCTAAAACCAGGTGTTTCAGTTTCATTGTCCAACCCTTGTATATAATAAAGATTTTTAAGTATAGTTAAAATATTTACTAGAACTTGCTATAGTGTAAAACTGTAGATGTTAAAGTGAGCTGCATTTAATAAGTGAACTACTGACAGATCTATTATGTTGAACTAAAAAGGAAACGTCTGCTCTGTAATCTGTGTAACATGAACAGATTTAGCATATTCCTATATGAACACATATATATATATATGTAATTTTATAGATATTCCACATGTAAGCTTTCTATTCCTGGCTTTACCGAGGCCATCTCCCTCACACCTGCTACCCAATCACAAGAGGTGTATTAAGGGGCCGCCATGGCTCATTTCAGTGCCTGGAAGCCTGGTAGCATCTGAACGCTAGCCAGAGGACAGGGGTAGTAATACTGACCTGCACCTTCTGCGCCCGTCGCTTGTCTGCTCTTTGGTTCTGGTGGTAAATGCGGCTGAAGTTAGAGACGATAACAGGCACAGGCAATGCAATCACCAAAACACCACTCAGAGAGCAGATTGACCCAAAAATCTTTCCTGCTATTGTTTTAGGAACCATGTCACCATACCTGAGAGAGAAAGAGAGAGAGAGAGAGAGAGAGAAAGAGAGAGAGAGAGTGAGCGGTTTCTGGCATTAATACGTGTGCAGCTTGTTTCCACAGATTGTCCCCCTAAGGAGTCAGTGCCCTAACTAACAAAGTTAAACACATGCATGCACATACATATAAACAAACAAACATTGCCCGGCCCCAACACACACACACACAAATGGGACTTGCTATACCAGTAGGAACCATGAACTAAATATGTTTGATACGGCTAATGATTATAAACACAATAATGAATAAGGATTTTTTGTGAACGCAAGGTCAAAAACACCAGACATTACTAACTAAATATCCTCATGATGATGATATATAAACACGGTACACACACACACATTAAACATAAAAAAACATACACCAAATATAAAAAAGCACAAATTACACATACATGATTTTAATACATTCACAACTTATTTTCGTGGCTTGACAACCTGTGATTGTAAAAACCTGATTCCACAAACATTGGGACAAAGTACAAACTGTAAATAAAAACGGAATGCATTCATTTACAAATCTCAAAAACTGATATTCTATTCACAATAGAACATTTTGTACTTTCCTGCCAAATACTGCCTCATTTGAAATTTCATGACAGCAACACATCTCAAAAAAAGTTGGGATGAGGCAATAAGAGGCTGGAAAAGTTAGAGATACAAAAAAGTGACAGCTGGAGCTCCAATTGGCAATAGGTCATTAACATGACTGGTTATAAAAAGGGCATCGTGGAGTGGGCAGAGCGCAAGGTCAGGAAAAACCCAATACAGTCCATCCATCGTAGGGCACACACAGAGTCACACACTATAATGCTCTTAAATAATAAATGTAAACGATTTGTGAATCAGTAAACATTGCTGCAAACCATTGAGAAATGCATTCGTTTGATTCATATGAGTGGTAGATTAAATACTAATGCTTTTTAATGCCATTTATAGCCTCCAGTTAATGACTTTTAAAAACACACACAAACCCTGCATTTAGTAATAACATACAACATAGTTTCACATAGTTTTCACTCTCTTTACAAAATGAACGTAATGGATGTGTGCACTTTGAATTACTGCATTTGAGATCACATGTCATGACAGCATATCGGGCACATTGTGTGCTCCTTTCTTTCTGAGTCTTTACACCCCACCATGCACCCTTTAGGTGCCTCCATATTTTCTCCACAGGCAATATGATTAACCTTTGCTAAGACACACTGACCAGGAAAGAACAGAGAAAATGAGAGCAGGAGCTAGAGAAAAATATATACACACAGCAAGGAAGGGAAAGAAAGCATGAGCTCATCACTTCAGTTTGATGTAGGAATGACTTATTTTGGCAATGCATCACAATATGAGCATTGCTTTAGGCACAGTCATGAGATTATTTTCTGTCACTGTTGATTACTGATCCAACATTAAAACAAACATACTAAGCAACAATAGTTTTATCAAAAACAATGATCATTATCCTAGTATATTGTCAGCTGTTGCATCCCTGGGGAGTAAGTAACATTCCTGGCTTTTCCAGCAGTGTGCAATGAAAAATACAGATTGTACATTTGTTAGAGATTCAGCCATTTTATTTAAGAAAGATAATAGTAAATGATTTTAGAGTTACTCCTAAGCCCGCAGGGGTGAGGGTTGCGCCAGGAAGGGCATCCAGCGTAAAACATTGCCAGATCATAATGGGCAGGACTCGCTGTGGCGGCCTCTGGTGACAGGGAAAAGCTTAAAGATGAAGAAGAATAGTAAATGATTTTAGAGTGGTTTTCACATTTGGTCTCTACACCTCATGTGCTCTCACCTTAATTTACCATAGATTTGCTTGTACTGTTTTTCCAATAAATTCGAAACCATATTGTCACAAAAGCAACAGTGCCCTCTTTTGTGTAAGGCTCCATGCAGAGTATCACATCAGTCGCTAGCATTGTGAGTAAGTGAATCTAATGCCTAGTCCAGCTTGTAACTTTAGAGTTTTGCTTAGTTTATTACCTTGTTCCTTTACTGTTGCCTTCTGTATATTTTGCCTTTTATCTTTTGGATTCATTCTGTAAATACAACTGTTGCTGCTTCCTGAAAGTGTTCTGGACTGAGTAATTAAACTTATAGAACAGCACTCAGTGATTTGTAGCTGACTTCATCCCTCGATACTGAAGTCTACTTCTTGTAATTAGTGAGTGCAGGTCCTGACTTCTTATATAACCAACTTATATCTGTTCTATATAGCTACAGGAAAAAAATATATGAAAACACCCATTATTAATATTTTCTATTATTAGTGCTACTTTTTAGAAACAAATATAAGATGGGGTGGCACGGTGGCACAGTGGATAGTGCTGTGGCCTCACAGCAAGAGGACCCGGGTTTGACCTGGGAATTTTTTTTGTGGAGTTTGCATGTTCTCCCTATATTCGCATGGGTTTTGTCCCACAGGCCAAATACATGCATGTTAGGTAAATTGGAAATCATTCTAGGTGAATTAGAGAAGTTAAATTGTCCGGTCCTAAGCCCAAGAGGGTGAGGGTTGCGTTAGGAAGGGCATCCGGCATAAAACATGTGTCAGATCCTAATGTAAAGGAACTCGCTGTGGCTGGAGGCAGACAATCATACAAATTGTATGCAGTAGTTTTCTTTAAGAACTGCTAGGGAATTCAAATATGTAACAGCATGACGACACGCTTGTGTACAACGAGAGTAAGAATGGACAGATTTTAACCTGAAAGCTCCCACCTAGGCATCAGTTTCTGAATTCAGTTAAGTGTATGTGGCTAAAGAAGCACAAATCCCCAGAACCATGCTCCAAAATCTGTTCCTAATAAACCATGGAGGTGATTACAACAGCAAAGAGACGAACCATTTTGGATAAAGATCTACTAAAAGTGCAAATGTTTGTGATGGTCAGGTATATACAGTACAAACCTTCGGCTATATTCAGTAATGTATTTGGGGGGCACCGGTTACCCACAGGACCATGAACAGGATACACAAACCAGGAGCACAATGACGTAACCAACTGTACACAAAATTGTTCTGCATTTTAAACTTGACCAGTATTTGGTTTTATATTGCTTCAGAGGGAGATGATAAAAAGAGTGAGAACATACACAACAAGATCTTTATAACATACCCAAGTCATAAATAAAGCTAGTCAAAGCTGAATATGTTTTATTGTATTTTTTTGTAAACACTAACCTGGGATCTTCACATCTGGACTAGAAAAAACTATTGGTGTAGATGAAGAAGCAAATGAACAGTGAACTTTCTCTCAGCTATAGGTGTCTGTGTGTATGTGTGTCTGTGTTTGTGCGTCAGTGAACTGTAGCACAGAACCAGTGATGATAGACAGGGTAATTCTTTCTCCCTCTACAGTGAGGGGTTGAGTGTTGGGAAGAGGTCATTGTGAGTTTGTGTATGTCTCACACACATTCTATTCATCATGTGTCCTTGTCCTGAATTTCCTCTTCTGCAGCTCTTTGTCTGAAAAGCTGTTGTTCCTGTAGCGTCTCTCAGACTAGCCAAACAAAAGCCTGTCTGACTCATATCCAAACGAGGAACAAACTGATAACAAACTGACTCAGTCACTTTCCATCACTCTCTCTCTCTCTCTCTCACACACTTCAATATTTCTTTACTTGTAAAGACATTTATATATTTATTAATTCAGGTAACAATGCTAAACCTAACCTTAATTCAGTAATGAAAATAACTTTTCACCTATTGTACCTTATTTATTTATTTAAAAAAAAAATAAATAACTGTTCTTATGGGACTAGCAAAATGTCCTACCAAGTTCAAAATGATCATGTATTCCTCTACTAGTGTGTACAAGTCCTTATAAAATGATAAAACATGCATATCTGAAAGGAAAGAAAGAATTCTGCTGTCTTCAGCTATCTTATGACAGCTTTATTATAAAAATTCACATCTTCCATAGTCCTCTTTCTGACTCAACCCAATGATTGCCTTGTCAATTTAAAAAAATCTAATTTAATAAGCAAGTTTCTACGTTATTTATAAAATTACATGCAGCCCTTGATGTTTATTACTTGTCATAGTTTCTGAGATCATCTGAATAAAATCTAGGCCAAATTCTATAACAGCCTGGAAGTTAATGTGTTCAGGGTGTCAGTTTATATAATGCTGCTCAAATCTATTTATGCAAAACACAGGCATTACAACTGCAGAAACATGTTTTAATATAAGTTACATTTCAATATTGCAACTATCATTATTTGTAACTGTTTGTCCTGTAAAGAAAACAGAGAAAGAAGAGAAAAGGAAGATTTCTAACACATTCTTGACTAACCCGACATTTTAATTAGTTGCATTACCAAACTAGGCAGAGGAGATGAGAGGATGAGTGATTGTGTCGAAGACAAAGAGCACTACTGAGAACTGCAGGATGTGGATTGACTGGATATGCAGTGCAGTGTTACTAGAGGGGAGTCGGGGCATTTGGTAATGTTTCAGAAGTACAAATGTGAATGAACCAGTAGGTGGGCAGATGATGGTTAGTCAATGTAAACAACGAGGGAAAGATTTCAGCACCAGGGTCAGCTCCAGACCAACTGGATGTCTGACAGTAAACAAATCTAGCCTTTGAAAGCAAAATCTCATACAGTTTATCTGCAGCACCTTCAAAATGCTGAATATCAACATTCTGCTGCAAACATACATTTCATTCTTCTCTATATATGTTATGTTATGAAGTGACACAACACAGATAGCATAAAAAATATGCAACCTGAAAACATGATATTGTTTACAGAGGTTTATTGCATGAGCAGGGTAACTAATCACACATCATGAAAATAACAAGTTCACTCACAAAATGAGCAATACTCAATGCACAAGTCAAAAATGATCTGTTCAATCAAAACTTCTGCTAGACTGTCTTATCAGCCCTATCCATAAAAGCTCGCTGTCTCTTCAGTCACTTATAGTTTGGACAAAAGAAAAGGAGTCCTTCTTCCTTCTTCACAGCCTGAAACACAGTCTTCACAGTCTCGTTTTGTGGGAAAGCAGTGTGTATAAATGAATAGAGAAGATCAAGGAAGGTCACACGGCTGTTCATGTCCATGCCTGACATTGAGTGTGCACATTAACTGATTCTGTTGAAAAGGCAAGCGACTGTGCAAGTATGAAGATTCATGTCTGATGAGGTGAAGGATGAAGGATTCATGGTTTGCAGCTTACCGAGCTTTCACCCTGAGCTTCCACAAACCCTTGTTGACAGTTGGACAAACTGTATTTTAAAAGAATGCAAACTATTAAGGAAGATGTATTTGTTATTTGGGGAATATGATGAATTCTACATTCTGACTCACCCCTGTAATGTTTCAAAGTGATAACATAACTATTTTGTTATATATTCCGCTATCTTATTAGTAAAGCAATACTTGGTTTAAATGCACTTAAGTTGGGCCACATAAAAAATTCCAATTAAATAGTTTCAAAGAATATGGTATGTAGGTACCGTACACTTTATTTTTCATATAGAAAAGTTATTAGAAAAACTTTATTCGTTACAAATTGCAACCAAACTGCTCTAAAAGATATAAAAATAACATTCAGTAATTGAAAGGTCATGAATTATAATCTCGCATCTAAATATTTGCTTAAAGCAGTCATGTGACATTCTTTAAAAAAACTTCTATCAGAAAACTGTAAGTTATGGGCTAAGTTTTGTTTAGTTATGAACTTTTAAAACTGGATCTGTCAAAAATATGAAACAAATTCTTTTTATGGCTAATATTTGATATATTGCTTCCACAAGTATATATACCACTTCGAATGTTCTACAGATACTGTACATGCATGTGAATGTTTCAGTGAGATTAGGTTTGACAATTAACAAGTTACACTTAGCATCACGTTCAGCTTTTTCTTAGGCTCTGTTTTTTAAAAATCTCCACGCAATGATGATCACTGCACCTGCTGTACCAACTAATTATGATCGTTTTGCTATTATGCTTTTCAGATACACAGACCTGCTTTATTATAATCACCTCAAGTACCCCCTACTTTCTCTCTCTCACTCCTGAGTGGTAATGAATGTTAATGGACCTGAGCTCCCAAGAATGCTTTACTCAACTAAATCTTAGGCAGTTCTTGCACAATTTTTTAACGTAGATGCATGGGTATACATTCACATCAAGATACAACTAGTTAAAAAAAACACATGAAGATACAATTAGAAATTGAACACATTTGTGCTATTGCAACCAAAGACAAATCAAAACTTAATTTAGTTACATAATCACATAAAATCATACACTGTGGTTTGGAACTTCTGCAACAGACTATAAAGCATCTTACACTGATAGCCATAATGACATAGGATTGCCCTGCTTTGTTACAGACATGCTACAGAGATGTTAAAACCACCACAGAGTGCATTTTCATGTATGAATGTTGAATGAACATATACACGGTTTCTAGGTGAACAGCAACGTTTATTTTAGTAAACAAAAGACCAGAACAGATGTTATTTTTTAACTCGGCAGCAACAACATGACAGCATATACTTAATGATTTCACACTTAATTGCACAATCACAGGTTGTTTATTTATGAAAGTCTCAGATTTTGGTAGCATTGAGCATTTGTAATAAAGCTGCAGTATTTTAAGTATAGTTTTAAGAAGTTCCCTATAGCGTCCCAAAGCTGTATACAAATCAGAATACAAATAAAATATACACTCTGACTGTGCCATGCATTCCGGTTGACTGAGCTTACGTGAGACTCACAGACCCACATAAGCTCAGCTTTTGCTTCCATCTGCTTAAAATTAATTGGAAGAAAGAAGCCCGACCAGAGGGACCTCATGGCCAGATGTCAATCGATTAAGTTAACTGGACTGGATGTAGATAATTGTGGTTTCCAGCACTCAATATGCAGTGTGTCAGATTTATTTGTTGTCTATGGTGTAATAAGGCATAACACTGAAGCGTCATTTCTTTGCATGACATTTCCTCAAGTCATTTGGTGGTTACTAACTAGCAGCCATGACTATTACATAAATCAACTACCCGCTACCTATCTGTTCACAAATGTCATAAGTTCAAATCCCACAACTGTTATCTTACTTCTGTTGAGCCCAGAGAAAAGCCCTTAACCCTCAACTGATGAGTGGTTCTAATGAGTGACATGTACGTTTCCCTGAATAAGAGCATTATTATGTGCACTGATTGGCTGAACAGATTTCTCAGTTTGTTCCTAGTTGTATATAGTGTATTTATAAAGCCAGTGTATTTCTAGTGCGGGGTAAATGGTAAGGGTTGCGTCAAGATGGGCATCAGCGTAATACAATTGCCGATATTTTATTCCTGAATGGTTCACCATACCAGATCGATCGCAATCGGGTTAACAACCACCGCCACCAGTACTTTTGGCAAACAGTGTACTGGCGGAAACTGGGCTACTTTTGGTCAAAGACGACGTGGAGGAAAGCATGTGAGGAGATAGAGAGAGAACCGGAAAGTCAAGAGTGTAGAACTGAGAGTAGCGATCTTGAATGTAGGGACAAAGATAGGGAAAGGTAAGAAAGAGCACCGCAGATGTGATTTTTGCTTTGAGAATGCTGATAGAGAGGTATATTAAAAGTCAGAAAGAGCTACACTGCATCTTTGTAGATTTAGAGGAAGCTTATGATTGTATGGAAACAGCATGACAGTAGCAAGATGTGCTGCATGAGTGACAGATAGCTTCAATTTAAAGGTAGGACTGCAAGGATCGACTCTGAGCCCCTTCTTGTTTGCTCTGGTGATTGACAGACTAATAGATCAGGTCAGACAAGTATCACCGTGGACTATGACGTTTGCAAATGACATTGTGATCTGTTGTGAGAGCAGGGAACAGCTAGAAGAGAACTTGGAGAGGTAGAAGTAAGCTCTGGAAAGGAGTGGGATAAAAGTAAACTTTGGTAAGACAGAATACATGTGTGTGAATTAGAGTTAGGCAAGTAGAACTGTCAGGCTACAGGGAGAAGTGGTCACAAAGGTGCAGGAGTTCAGGTACTTGGGATCAACTGTCCAGTATGGACAGGATTAGAAATGAGAACATCAGAGGGACAGCACAGGTTAGAAAATTGGGAGGCGAAGTTAGAGAGGGCAGATGGTTTGGCCATGTGCATAGGCGGGACAGTGGATATAGTGGTAGTAGGATGTTAGAAATGGAGTTTCCAGGCAGGAGGCAGAGAGGAAGACGAAAAAGAAGATATATAGATGTCGTCAATGTAGACATGCAGGTAGTTGATTTGAAAGCAGAAGATGTAGTGGACAGATTAAGGTGGATAATTTTGACTCGCTGTAGAAACCCCTGATGAAGGGAGAAGCCAAAAGATCAAGAATAAGAATATGCTTTGGATATACAGTCATTAGATCTTAAATCTTTTAGATTTAAACTTAGAAATATAATTAACAAGGCACTTGGCAACAAGCTTGAACCTCTGACTATTTCAAACTGCTTTATCCTATAAAGTCTTACCAACATAAATTCCTTATTGTCTCTCAACCAACCTCCCTCCCGCCCGAGTTTGTGAATGCTGCTTTGGTTTGCATTGCTGTGACTATTAGTGGAACTGTAACACCTGTTGCAATTGTGCACTATCTTGGATGAAGACAGCAGAGAAATCACACATGTGATCTGTTTTTCATGGGTAGAAAGAAGAGGCTTTCATCACAATAACATTAGGTATTGAGAGAATATAAAGAAATGATTGTGAAAAGAGGTGAAACATGAGGTAAGTGATTGAAAAAAACATGATAAAAATGAGCACAAACATGAATCATTATGTGTGGGTTTGTGTGTGATCACCTATGACTGACTCAATAAACAACATCTCTTCTTAACTGAGATGAAACACTGTTTACTGACAGTCTAGGTTATGCATGTGTATGTTTATACAGACTGTACAATTTATTCAATTCACACAAAAGTAATCTATACAATAACTTAATCAAAATCAGAACTGCCAGTTTACTGACACATTCAGTTTACTTGTGTGCCATTATATACACAAGATAATTGAGGATCATCAGAAATTAAAAGCAAACTGAAATCGGAAGTATCCTGAAGTACTCAGAACACATTTGCCATCAGATGCAACATTGGAATCTACAGTATAAGCTTTGTACAACTTGATTTGAAGGCCTATTTTCTCAAGCATATTCTCTAAAGCTCAATCAGACTGGTTAGGCAGTGATTGCCATCATTTGATCTGTCCACGGACGTTCTATGTGATTTAAGCCTGACTGGACCACTTAAACACATTAAGCAGCAGGTCGTGATGAAAGCTAAAACTTCACCCCAGTCTGATGATTTGCAAAACACTCCAGTCATTATGTTATGCGAGTGTAGTCACGACTATTCTCTAACAAGCCTGTTACTTGTATTCACAGTATATTGACAAGTGAAGTCTCTAGAGTCTCTGGTCATGAATAGCATAACGCAAAGTTCATTTGCTGAGTTCAGAGCCAGTGAGCTTGATTATTAATCAGGGCATTTCCCCAGGTGTAGCATGTAGAGGGGGATTGTGATCTGCATGATGTGTGTGCTAATAGATATCTTTTGATCCTTCTACTTAAGAGAAAAGCAGCAAGAAAATCTCATCACCTTAAGCCAGTAAGAAGCTTTGGAGTTCGAGTGGGATTTCAAAAGGACAATGTTCTAATTTGTGGTGAATAAGCTGGACAATATTGACTGACAATATAAAAAATATATAAATACATTTAAAAACCGAATATCACATAGCCAGAGAAAGCATTTCCAGTTAGTTTAAACTGAACTATGGAACTGTCGCCTCACATAAAAAAGGGCCCAGGTTCAATCCCCAGGTGGGACGACTTGGAAAAGTTTGCATGTTCTCCAAGTGTTCCGGTTTCCTGCCACACTGAAAGACATGAATGGTAGGTTAATTGGTGTCTCTAAATGTGTGAATGTGTGTGTCCCCTACACCCTGTCTAGGGTTGTTCCTGTCCTTTTTCTCAGAGATACCAGGTGGGTACATGCTGGCCTGACCCTGTGAGAATTAAGCAGAAGATAATAAATGAATGAATTAATAAACTAAGCCGGGTTATAACCAGGTGTAACCCATAACTATTAAGCAAGATATTTTATGGATGCCTATCTTCTACTACAGATTGTTTTCTCTGAGTACACTTTTTTTTTTTAAAAAAGGATTGTACATGTCTCAAGTGTGTCCATGTCAGCATGAAGGTTATCGCCGACCTGTCCACTATGCTGTCAAATGAGGAAGGTCTGGTCTCTAGACTCTGACAGCCTGAAGGACACACAAGAACAGCTCAAAGATAGAAAATCCTGATAGACTCCAACATTCCCATCCCCAGTCTTTTTTTTATGTTTTTCTTCTTTCACACACACACACACACACACACATACCTCTCTGATTCTGTATTGCTGACATGTAACAAAACAATCTGAATACAACTAAACAAAGAAAATTTGTCTGCAGTGGATGGAAATTTGTTGCAGCCTATAAGAAAGTCTTCTGTTCTGTGCAGATGATAGAAGAAAGGGCAGATAATGAGTGAATAGTCTGTTTGCACACTGCAGACATGTTGTGGTATTTCTGAGCCTATATGCTTTTATTTTTTATCTGATTTTACACATAATCACTGCGGTCTCACTGCTGCCTCATATAATTAGTTACAGCAGCTATTATTGTACAACTGCTATGTTACAATTACATTTTACATTAGGTACACCTTGCTTTTAAAAGGTTGGACACCATATTGCCTGCTTCTTTGACTTTCTGCGAATATTCGTCATGGCATACTTTCAGCAGAGATGGTACTCTGCATTCCTTGCTTGTAATGAGTGGCTAGTTACTGTTGCCTTTATATCATCTCGAACTTGTCTGCCCATTTTCCTCTAACCTCTCACATCAACACTACATTTTTGTCCACACAACTGCCACTTACCAGATATTTTCTCGCTTGCGGTTTATTCTCTATAAACCCTAGAGATGGTTGTGCATGAAAATCCCAGAGGATCAGCAGTTTCTGAAATACTCAGACCAGCCAGTCTGGCACTAACAGCCATGCCATGTTCAAAGTCACTCAAATCATTCTGATGTTAGTTTATATTTCAGCAAGTTGTCAAAAAACACCTTTACATGCCTAAATGCATTGAATTGCAGCCATGTTATTGGCTTATTAATATTTGTGAACAAGTGTACCTAATAAAGCGGACGGTGACTGTATCTCAGATGCACGTATTATGAGCAAACACCTTAGTGGGATGGAATTTTACTATAATGACAAATATCAAATAGCGTGGTATCATTCACTTAACTGGCTATGTATATAGCAACGCTATTAATTACTTTCCTTTATACTGAGAGTATATGTGAATACAAAAATCCTGGCCCTGCCAGAGTCTAGAATGGACCTGACTGAACACCTCTGGAGAGATCTGAAAATGACTGTGAAGAGACGTAGCCCATCCAATCTAACAGAATTTGATAGGTTCTGCAAGTCTACAGGAACTGCCCAAAAATATATGCAAAGTTAAAGAATCATACTAAAAAGACTCGAGTATCTCCCAAAATCAAAAGTTAGTCAGTGAGGGCTGCCCAAGACATGAGTTAGCATCAGTGTTACAGTGTTAAGTTTAAATGTACTGAATTACTCACATGCAGGAAAACAAATTGTTGTCATTAAACATTGTATAAAGCTATAAAGCAAAGTATATGGATAGTTTTCATTTGCAGAGATGTTGTTTTATATATTAAACTATAAAATTGTTTAAAATTATA
>JAOUQV010000026.1:5494640-5511310 GCA_028565295.1 Aspidoras spilotus | reverse complement strand
ATACACACATACACATATATATACACATACACACACACACACACGGGTTAGACAATGAAACTGAAACACCTGGTCTTAGACGACAATAATCTATCAGCATCAATTTGTCTTGGGAATGACACATACAAGTCTTGCACAGTGGTCAGAGGGATTTTAACCTCCCACACTAAAATGACAGGTGTTTCATTGTTTCATTGTCTAACCCCTATATATATATATATATATATATATATATACACAAAACAAGGTACATACAGACATGGATGACAGAGTCTGGTATGGATGAACTTGACCGGCCTGAACAGAGTCTTGAACTTAACCCGAAAGAAAATCATTATCTACAGTGCATAATAAGAGATTAAGAGAATCTGGAAGAATCTCTGTGTGTTAAGGTCAAGGCCAGAAAACCATACTGGGTGCCCGTGATATTCGGGCCCTTAGACGGCACTGCATCACATACAGGCACAAAATGGGCTCAAAAAAATTTTTTGAGAACATTATCTGTGAACAAAATTCACCGTGCCATCTGCTGTTGCCAGCTAAAACTCTGTAGTTCAAAGAGGAAGCCATATCTAAACAAGATCTATCAGCTCAGACGTCTTCTCTGGAACAAGGCTCATTTAAAATGGACTGTGGCAAAGTGTAAAACTGTTCTGTGGTCATACAAATCAAAATTTTAAGTTCTTTTATAGAAATCAGGGATGCCGTGTCATTAGAACTAAAGCATAGAAGGTTGACCCAAGTCATCATCAGCGCTCGGTTCAGAAGCCTGCATCTCTGATGGCATGGGTTTGCATTAGTGCGTGTAGCATCGGCAGCTTACACATCTAGAAGGACACCATCAGCAACATATGCGCCGATATTATTCAGATGATGTGTCTTTCAGGGAAGACCTTGCATTTTACAACATGACAATGCCAAACCACATACTGCATCAATTACAGCATTATGGCTGCGTAAAGAAAGATCTGGGTACTGAACTTTCAGCCATAGAAAACATTTGGCGCATCATAAAACTTAAGATCTGACAAAAAAGACAGTTAAGCAACTAGAATTCAACATTAGACAAGAATGGGTTAACATTCCTATCCCTCACTTTGAGCAAGTTGTCTCTTCAGTCCCAGACGTTAACAGACTGTTGTAAAGACAAAAGTGGATGTCTTACAGTGGTAAACATTGCCTTGTCCCAACTTTTTTGAGATGTGTTGTCATAAAATTTACATTTTTCTCTTTAAATAAATACATTTTCATATGTCATCTATGTTCTATTGTCAACTATGTTGTTCATAGCCCTAAAACTAAACGATGTATTTCTATGAACTTGACGCTGATCCATATCCATGTAAATAACCCACCCTGTACTACTCATTATAAGTCAGCATATACTGGCCTATCTAAAACCTCTTTGCCAGTACACAGTGGCAAAGGTACCATGTACATACTGTATGCCAATGGATTCAAACCACATTATGCTTTTCTATGTAAGCACAGTTTAATACATCAATCAATAATCTATGCGTGCACAGTGTGGACTCATATCTAATGACTCATATCAAAACTTATGATGTTGACAATGGACAAAGTCAGTCTTTATTCCACTGCCTAAGAAAGGAGACAATGCAGTAGCTACAGGACCATCACACTAGTTTCACATTCTAACAAGATCCTGTTGTGATTGATCTTGAAGTGGATGCAGACCAAGCTTGAAGGAGAGATTGCCTAAGAACAAGGTGGATTTAGGCCAAGAAGAGGCACAAGGGATCAGATCACAAACCTATGTATCATCCGGGGGAAAGCAAGAAAAAGCAACTAGGCATTGTATATTTGTTTCATTGATTTCACAAAGGCATTAGACATGGTCCGACCGTGGAAAATCATCATAGAGACATTGTTTTAAAAATGTTAGTAGTAGTGGGTTTAAAACAAGACTGATGATTATATGTACTAGTCAAATTTTTTATTATTTTTATAAATTAATTTTTATTGATCCCTGTAGGCAAATTCTTTCTCTGCATTTAACTCATCCAGGGGTGAAAACCCATAGCAGTGTGCTGTCCCCATAGCGGCACACAGGGAGCATTTGGAGGTTGGGTGCCTTGTTCAACAGCACTTTAGTCATAACATCCTCAAGTGTAGATCAAACCCGAATATTTTGGTCCTCAGCCCCTATTCATTTAGCCATAAATGACCCCTAAATAAATTAGGTGCCAAGTCAATTATTTAACAACCTCGTACATCAGAATGCAGAAAATTACATGTAATTCATTACAAATGTATTTAAAATGAATTCTGGGGAGGAGCCAAAGACCCACAGGTTAAACAACTTTTATTCAGTTGAAATATTGAGCTACCTCATGCCTTCTCGTTCTGCCTCTTGCAGTGTGTTAGTGTGCCATACTAAAGTAACAGATGTGCAAAACCCTTGTTCCACACTATCACGAAATCACTTAAACCATTCACTGCAGCAGATGCTCAATAATGCCCAAGCACTACTGCTCTCTAAATGGCCACCCTCAGGAGAAAGACATTGTTTATGTAATAGCAAGATTAAGTTTTAATGTTATTACATTAGATCATCTGCCTTTTCTGAGAGCAGATTTATGCTTTTGCAGCTAAAAGCTTAGGCTATTTCTCGAACTATTGGCATGATAAAGGTGCATCAGATTTCTAAAGCTCACAGTGATATTCAGTATATGTACAAACCCAATTTAGGCTGAATAACCCAGGGGACATAAACAGGGGAATACCACCCCACAGGTCACTGTTCTTTGACACCAAGATGATTAAAGAAAAAGAAATGGGATCTTGCATTGAGCAATGTCCACCACATGTTCACCAACTATTCTTTTGTCTATTTAAGGGACATTTGGCATGGTTTTAAATAATAAAAAAAAAACCTTTGGCATGGATTCAGATGGAAATGTTCCTTGTGGAATTTTAAGCTCATCTGAAGTCAACTGCCTGGTTCTGTTTTGAAGTTTGTAAGTAGGTTGCATGGGAAACTAGGCCACTGGTACTCTGGTGATGTTTTTGTCTCTTCTTTCAGTTGGGCGTCTGTCCTACTTCCCCAACACACTCATATGGCTCCACACACACACACACACACACACACATAAATGAGGCAGATGACAAAGCATTTAAGGCAGGATGTTTATCGCATAAGGGCAAGATGTAATGTTGAGACAAAGATCCATATTTATGAAAGTTAGGTGATGCTTGATGTTTTGAACTTTTAAAGTCTGATTACTAAGACATGGCCCGTCAGTGTTTCCTCTAAGGGCAAGTTCTGAAACAATTGTCTAAACCTTGTCAGTGCTTTCTAAACTACTTTAACAATAGTGGCATTTTTCAGATGCCCTTATCCAGAGCGATTTAGATTATTTATTTTGAGACAATAAGGGTTAGGGGCCTTGCAAAAGGGCCCATCAATGGCAGCTTGATGGTGTTGAGGTTTAAACCCCATGACCTTCTGATCAATAATTCACTTTCTTAACCACTAAGCTGCTACTTCCCCTAACACCACTTACAATATTTTCTAGTTATCTCTGGTATAAAAAATAATTCATACCTTTTCATCAAAACCTATTCTTCAGATTCTAATCTTAAATTAGAGACCAGTTTTGTCTCTGTCAGTTGTCTGACCAAGAGTAAAGTAATGCCATCTTATAAGGATCTCCTATCTAATCTAAATACAGATGTGGGTCAAATCTAATATCAGCTGAGTGGAGTATGAATTTCTTATATAATTAGGGACACAACAGCTTTGTATTTTCTATTTGATAGTCATTGAGCTTGATAAAAAAGTTTCAGATATCCCTAAAAGTCTCAATTACACTTAGCAGAATGTACATTAAAGTTATTGTTCCACTTATTTTCCTTTGTGCATTTATTCATCAAACCTTTTGAACATATGGAGATGACAAACACTTGCCAAAAGTATCACTGGTGAATCACATTTCTGCATTGTAGGGGGCCTGTTATTATCATATTTATTTTTAGACACTGTACGGTCCAAAATTTGCATTCAATAAACAACAGAGAACTAGAAGTACTGCAAGCGGTGAGTAATATGAACATGGGCAGAAAAAGTATAAATAAATAAAATAAACACAGCTAATATCACCATCAATTGCTTCGCACTCTGCACATCAGCATCCGCTGACCCTACTCTGTCAGTTTAGGTGCCCTACCACTTTGTGGCTAAGTTGCTGTCGTTCCCAAACACTTCCATTTTCTAATAATACAGCTGACAGTTGACTGTGGATTATTTAGGAGCGAGGATTTGTTGCACAGGGGGCATACTATCACAGTTACATTCTGGGATTCACTGAGCTCCCAGGAGCGACCAAATTTTCACAAATGTTTGTAAAAACAGTCTGCATGTTTGGGTCCTTGATTATATACACCTGTGGCCATGGAAGTGATTGGAACACCTGATTCTGGTAAGTTGATGGGTGAGCAAATACTACTGGCAATGTAATGCACATATATTACATCATAAAGGACTAGGTCTCAATACTTGTTTAGGTTTAAGTCATCAACAAAAGATATTTCGAGTTAAATACACAAATGTTGATGGTGCGCATTCAGCATTATTGGCTTATTTTCTCCTGTATGCAAAAATAATCTTAAACATGTTAAACATTCATTTAGAGACCAGTTTAATTAAATAATAGTAGACAATTGTTAAATCTACATTTCATCTGTCTATCTACGTTGGGTTTTGAGTACTGAAGCATGAAAGCCACACACACACACACACACACGTGCATGCATACCACAGTATGTGTAGTAGAGGGGGGGAGTAAGTGCTATAAATGTCACATGTATAAACACATATTTACGTTAATTTATGAATAAGATAGAACTAGATGCATGAAACTGACACACTAGTTTGAGATATTGACAAAATTACAACTGCATTTAACATTACTGTCACATGGCCTTTAATGGGGGGTGTGTCCTTGTATAAAGCCTTTGGATATATTCATCCTTTCATTCGTTATACTTGTGTAAAACCAGCATTAAAACGAATTAGCAAGAAAGAACATATGAGAGTAGGGATATACTTAAATACCAAGATTAATCATTGTATACTGAGAGAAGAACTTATACAGCCCACTCACTATAATGCTCACTGTATTAGGAACGCACGTATAAGCAGGGATGCACTGGTGCAATACACATCAGAAATTCTGAAGAAACTGCACTTTGGCAGAATGAAGAAGATTAAATAGAGTAAATCAAAAGTCTCTGTGTGTGTGTTTGTGTGTGCGCGTGCGTATGTATGTGCATGTGTGTGTGGTCCTATCTTTCTGGCTCTAAGCCTCCTTTGCCCGGGGCCTGGAGATCTCACAGATGGACATTAATAGTTTCATGTTGGAAAGCTTAATCAAGTCCAGACCTCTGTACTCTAATCCCAACACACTCTGCAAATTGTGAAAGCCTCTCGTTTGTTCTCTCTCACTTTCTCCCTGACTCTGTCTCTCATTCTCCATCTGTTCACCTGCCACTGTGTCTCATGTCAATCTTGTGCTCTTCTTTACCTATCATATTTCTCCTATTGGCTTGTGTATTTCAGTCTTCTGTCGTGTCCTCTTTTCTCCACTCTCCCTTCTTTATCTTTCTATTTTTACCACGTAAAAGGGCTGAATGATTGCATGATGTATGTGGGACAATAAATAAAGCAGATGGCCATTTAGATTCAGGGTAATCATTCCATGACATTCATCTATCAGGTATAAATGACATAAGATGCTAATATAATTACAGCCTCTAGCAGGGGAGAGTGAGGTAAACTATAACATTTCTCATCATTTAAAGCACTAGGGTTTGGATTGCAGACTGGACTGTAGCACGATAAACAAATATTATTTTATATTGTTATATTTATGGACATAACTAATTCATTAAGAAAGAAATAATTGGTCTATGTAGATTATTATATCTCACAAAATAACTTATAGCTCACAAAAAAAAAATCAAAGAGATGCACCACCTAATATTGCATAATATGACCTCTATATAACATGAGACAAAGAGGAAGAACTAATTGAAAGTGCATAGATTTTTGCAAATGGTTCCTTAAACATTTGAAATGTATCAACTGCATTAACAAAGCACCCAGAAATGAACAGATCTAACGATAATGGTTATGCTGTGAAACGTTATAAAATGTATATGAATTTGTATAGTAAAAAAATTTGGCATGTGAAAGTGATCTATTTGCCACTATGCTTGCACACAGCGGAATTGGAATCCTCTGCATTTAACCCATCCGTGCAACGAAACACACATATATACACACGTGCCTGGAGAGGCAAGCAGCCTTCACAGCACCCGGGCAGAAATTGGGGAATAGGTGACTTCAGCTGTATTCGACTAGGCGGTACCAGGAATCAAGCCGGGGACAATCTGGTTGCAAGGCCGGTTCTTTACCCACAAGCATATGACTGCCCCTACATATGGGATGCACAGTATGTCATCTAATTTTTTCATACATTTGAGAAAATTAAATATAGATGAGAGAAGTATAGAATAAATAGCAGCAACTGTTAAGGTCTTTGAGTGTCATACGTATGTAATGTCTTCCAGTGATGCAATGGTTTAGTTTTTATTTATTAATATCAATTATAATAACAACAACAAGGTTACATATTAAACATTCATGAACAATTTTCTACCTGCAATTCACCTAGCATGCCAAAATATCCCAGGTCATCCCACTCACGGATCAAACCTAGCAACTACCCACAACTACCAACAGTACTACCCACGGTGCCATTATGCTGCCCATTGCTGTTAAACTGGCCCCATGATTTCAACCAGTTTATCCAATAGAGGCATATTCACAATATTTATTTTACCAGCATTCCTGCTTTATAGTAACTGATGTGACTCATACAGTATGAACGTATTACTGCATTCACAATATAAAATCTTTGCCCAGTTCCCAATATCAGGGAATAGATGCATCCTGGACTATTTGACTACAGGATTTAATAGGATCCGCTATTTTCTATAGTATTGTCAGTTGCTCTGAATGTTAAGTCTGTAATACAACAAGGCTGACTGATTACATCACCTCATTTCTTCTGTGAAGAGCAGCTATTAAACATACCACAATGATGAAAGGTAATGCACTTATCGTCCCTCGTTGTCATGCCACTTTAAATCTGTCTAGATAGTTAACTTGTAATGTAAACACGCTGCTTAGCCATTTTACTGCAAAACATGTTAGCAACAGATGGTCAGCAAAATGGACTTCTAATGGTCCAGGGACTCTAAAATGAGGTTTCTGACTAATAAAGTAATTTGCTTGCATCACTGTTTATTGATTTGTTTCCCAAGCCCGGTTTAGGCTGAACATAAAGTCAGAGAACGGCTGGCTTCTAACACCGAGTCCACCGGAGCTGACTGAAACCCACAACGCCTGCTAAATAAAAATAGTGCAGGACACACTGCAATAACTGAGAATAATGGTGGTTTACAGTGTCCGAATGACAGCTAGCTTGTGTGTAAAGATCTTTCTACAGAAACTATGTAAGGTAGGAATGTTCTGTCAGTTAGTAGGCGATATATACGCAGACTAGTATTAAGATACATACAGTACCTGGTAATTTTATCATTTATATATTTCATTTGTATGTGGCACAGTGGTTATGCTGTCACTTCATAGCAAGAAGCACTCGGGTTCGATCCCCGGAACATTTCTGTGCCAAGTTTGTGTTTTCTCCCCGTGTTTGTGCCGATTTTTTCAGGGTGCTCCAGTTTCCTCCCGCATTCCAAAAGCCATGCATGCTAGGTTAATTGGTGTCTTTAAATTGACCCTTGGTGTGTGACTGTGTGTATGTGCCCTATGATGAATTGGCATCCTGTTTATGGTTGTTCTTGCTCTTGCGCCCAGACTTGACTGGTGGTCACCTGCTGGCCCGTGACCCTCTGTGGATTTAGTGGAATAAAACAAACCAGAGGCATATTGTGGATAATTAATGTATGGTGTTTCTATATAGAGTGAAATTTCCACAATTTCCAATCAAATTTGGTCATAACCGTACTTTCCATACATCCCAGCACCAACAGCACGCAAGAGTTGCGACAAACAAATAAAATGGCCGCTCCCTAGTATGCCACCTACTCCTACAAAAGACCCCAGATTTTAGGTTGTTTGTTTATGTCCTCTCTTGTCTTTTAGGTTTTGTATCTGGATTTGACGCTGTTTACTGCGCTTTTGTCGCTGGCCTTTGCCTAACCCTGTTTTGGAGTGTTTGCATTTTGCTCGACACTTGTCTATGCTTCTGATTATTGCAATTTGATTTCAGGATTATATTCTGCACTTGACATACTAGTCTTTAATAAACCTGGATTTACATCCTATTCTCTCCCTTGCAGAGTTCATAACAAGAAATGTTACTGCAAAAGAGAAATATGTAGGTTTCAACATTAACATATCACCATCTTTTTCCCAGTCATCTAAACAATTACTGCATTAAATGAACCGTCTTCAGTAGCCAGCCATCCGTTTACTCAGCCCAGCTTTAAACAAGGCTGCATTTTCAGTTCTGCTATTTTAAAACACTAGTAAATAAAATTAAAAACTATGAAATAAAAATGAAGATATGAAACATTTTAACAGCATTGCACACTCATTCATGAATATGATTCCCTATTTAAAGAAACCTGTCTGAATGTTATACACGGACAATTGTTTACCTTATTCATTCTATATAAACGTTATCTGACTGAATACATAATGTTCTGTAGACTTGCATTCTCTGCAATAACCAGAAACAAAAGCTGATGTCTGCTAGTCAACTTGATGCATCTAAGTCTTAGTCTTTGTGTTGCTTTCATTGTCATTTGTTTGAGCATACACACACACACACACACACACACACACTGTGGTGATGAAATGTTTTGACAGGCCACTGAATATGAGCATACACAGTGGAAGGAATGCCAGAAGACCGACACCTTAATTATTAGCCTTTCCCTGAGCTTCAGCCAGTGTGTGTGTCTGTGTGTGTCTGTGTGATTTAAGACAGCTAACCCCTTCATGTACCACCATCCAATGTAGGAGGTATTCTATTATTTTCAGTTCTCTGTGTATTCAAACCGCTAGATTAAAACAAGATGCATTTCCTTTACCCCGGAATGAAAAAGCCAGAGGATTTCTGTCCATCTGTGCAAAGAAAAGAAATAGATGCTTAAAAAGAAAGAGCAGGGAAAGAGAAATAAAGTGCATCAAAGCACAGTCTGTGCCCTCAGGACACTCGATGCATCCAGGTCCCAGGCTGGAGCTGCTTAAAGAGTGACACATTGTCTCTCACAATAAGTACACAGTGACTAAAGTAATGTGACGTGAAATGCAGTTCTGAACTCATTCAGTCCTAAAGTAATTTACAATCTTTCTGCCTCTCCCTTTTATCATGGGTCCGACTCCAATTCACCTAGCATGCATGTCTTGGGACTATAGAAGGA
Organism: Aspidoras spilotus; assembly: GCA_028565295.1. Lineage (NCBI taxonomy): Eukaryota > Metazoa > Chordata > Actinopteri > Siluriformes > Callichthyidae > Aspidoras > Aspidoras spilotus. The sequence continues at coordinate 5,501,830 of JAOUQV010000026.1, read as the reverse complement.
AACCGGAGCGTCTGGAGGACACCTACGCGAACGCAGGGAGATGCAAACTCCACACAGAAATTTCACAGTTTGCTCCAACCAGGAATCAAACCTGGGTCCTTATTGAGACCTACTGTGCCCAGGTATCGTCCCCCTGCAGTAATTCATATGATGATCAAATAAATATATCACCACAACAAATAAAGGGTAATAGATAACAGGTTATTTGTATATTTTCATATCTAGGACGAATTTGATTAAATGGGCTAGAAAGTCAGGTAAGCTTGTAAATATGTCTTAATCATTTAAAAACCATTATTTCCTAATGGTAATTATTTCCTCAAAGTATATTGACTTTGTCATGCACTTATTATAATGTGGATGATAAAGCTATGAACTGCTGCAATTTTGCTGCAAATAGCAATTTATTCATTCATCGATTTTCTCCGCTTTATCCACAAGGAGCCACGGGCCAGCCGGTTCCCACTAGGCAACTCTGGGTGCAAAGGCAGGAACAACCCCAGACAGAACCCCCATACTAAGGTCCATTAGAAACTAGAAACACCAATTAACCTAGCATAGGGAGAATATGCAAACTCCACAAAGAAATTTCCCAGATCTCCCACCGGCGGATCGAACCTGGGTTCTTCATGCTGTGAGGTGACTGCACTACCGCTGCAGCACAGGCTGTCTGATAGTAATGTGTGCAATGTTTCTGTCTCTACAGCAGAGAAACAGGACTTTTCTACAGCAAATATTAGGTAGAGTTGAAGGAAGTCTCACATCAACAAAGCATTTTCGCAAGTAGCAACACTACAGAACACACATTGAAGCCAGAAAGTGCATCCAATACGCACAGTGTAAGAAGATATCCTGAAGCAGTTTTGTTGTGTTTGTAATTTCATGAGGAGTTACAAATTGCCCTGAAACCAACAACCTGCCAGAAAGCTTGCAAATTTTTATAAATATTAAAAGGAAGTTGTGTCACACCGTGCAAGAGAGTGATTTAAGAATACAAAAGGACTTTTGAAATGAAACTGGCATGTGAACTAGATTTAGTTTTGGAGGATGAATGATACTTTCAATACTTTTCTTCAATTGGGAAACCGGTAAGAATGATGAGACTCTATGAAAGACATGATCTCAATTGCACTGCAAGGAAAATGGAATAAAGATTAACAATGGATTTATTTAGCACCTTTATGAAAGACATGTGAGACAGACTGTACTTAAAGAGTACATTTTATTTGCACGGGACACTTTTCTATTAGATGGCTGCATTGACTGCAATCATTTCATTCATCAAATAAAACTGTCTGCCAAAGAACAATTTAAGTATTGTTTAAATAACTCTGGAATATCTATCTGACCTAACTTTATTTGTAGTACTTAGGTCTTTAATGCAGCCTTTTAGCTTCCTTCTATTTGTTGCTAAGTTTAATTCCTTATACGGTCAGTGGTTAAATATCTGACCCAAATGTACCTGAAGCGGTTGATGTCTACTGGTCCAGGTGTAACTCGCAAATCTGCTATATATATAATTTTCACCCACACAAAATACAGAAATGATGCATAAATCCCGATGGTTGGCTACACAGATGTGCCCTGTGGGATAGGCATATGAGCTTCCCAATCTCATGTCATGTGACAATGACAATACTATACTGTTGAACAAAGCAAGACTGAAATATTACATTGCTTGGTATCCTCTATGCCAAAGCATCTTTTAAGGAATGGCAACATTATGTTTTATTAGTGTTGCAGACCTGAAGCTGACCGGAAAAGACATGAAATATATCAAGGTCATACTGTCCCGCAATAAAAGAAAAGGTTTATTATATATGAATATTACAATCTGTCCCGACATTCTATTAAAGATGTTTGCTTTAATGAATCATGGAAATCCCACGTTGTCCATAATAAATATCTGTTACATTCTGACCGGAAACGTGCATACAGTGTATATGACTTTCCCATGTTTAATAAGCAACAGCCGCCACTGACTTATCCTTGTAGATTTGATTTCCTTGCATGGTAATCATATCTCACACATTTGATTTCCTTATGCAATTATCAAGTCCACACACACACGCACACACACACAATTTTCTTATTCAATTCCTCTGACAATTATTTTGTAAGGAAATCAAATACATCAGCTTCGTATACATCTTGCGGAGCAAAACAACATGTGGAAGTGTAATCAGGAAATACAGCGTGTAGGGTGGAAATATGCAGTCCACACACTAGGGGTAATTATACTAGCCAATTTACCTGCTGTTAGGTTTTTGGGAGGTGGAGGACACAAGAGAACCTAAAGTAAATTACTGGATGGAGAGCAAATGGCACTTGCTTTCTGTAGGAATATTATACTTTGCATTTAGCCCATATGGGGGTGCACTTAGCACATACAGATACACAGATCAGTATGCTGCTCCCAACAGGAAGCAACTGAGGCTTAAGCAACCTTGTTAAACACAATTTTTCTTTCTGGATCAAGAATTAAACCAGGGACCTTTTGGGTCTACAACCCACTTCTTTGACCATAAAGCTATGGCTAACATATCAATACAATACAATAGCAATCATAACTTGCGGTTATGGACTGGATAGGGCTGTTGCCTCACAGCAAGAAAGACTTTTCCAGTAGTATGTTCTCTTTTCCACTGTATGTTCTCTCAAGTTCATGTGTGTGTTTACTCCAGGTGAATTGTAAATGCTAAATTACCATTGACTTGTGTATAGATATATGACTTGTGTATGAGATAAAACTTGATGCAGAAGATAATGTTAAGCAATCAATAAACAAACAACCAAAACATCCCCATAAATGAGCTTGCTTGAAGAATGATGAATCGCTCCACTATTTGTCGGCACAGAATTTGGGGGATTGGTGATCATCTTCCCATCTTTACTTCTGAGAGCGTCTGCCACTCCAAGATGCTCTTTTTATACCCAGTCATGTTAATGACCTATTGCCAATTGGTCCACCAGCTGTTCCTTTTTTGTACCTTCAACTTTTCCAGCCTCTTACTGCCCCGTCCCAACGTTTTGAGGTGTGTTGATGTCATGAAATTCCAAATGAGGCAATATTTGGCATGAAATTTCAAAATGTCTCACTTATAACATTTGATATGTTGTCTATGTTCTATTGTGAATACAATATCAGTTTTGGACATTTGTAGATTATTGCATTTCCTTTTTATTTACAGTTTGTATTTTGTCTCAACTTTTTTAGAATCGGGTTTCTACACAACTCCAGCAGACACCCTGAAGCATGAAGAAAGAACAATGAGGGAGAACATACTGTAACTGTGAATATGTGGGACTCCCTGCCTTGACCTGATCAGTCAGCTGATTGAGCGTATAGTTGTCAGCATGTGAAGATCTGCCAGGCTCTTGCTCATGTACATTGGGAAGCCCGTATGCCTTACTCCAGAAGCTTCAAGCTACGTAATAAGATTTAAAGCCACCAGCAACCACTAAGGTCTGCACTCCTACAGAAGCTCAGTTAGGGTTTATTTGTGGTTATTATCCTCCGTTTATTAAAAAAAAAAAAATCAGGTACTTTGCAATATGTCTGTATTTTGGCAAAATTTGCCTGAAAGGAATAAAACATAGTTTGGATTCTCTGTAAATACGTAAGATGGGCTTATATAAATAATATAACCTGTCCTGGTTAACATATGAACAATATCAGGAATAAGAAACATTTTGGAACAGGAAGCTTCTGCCAGATTCTGGCCACATTTATGTATTTAAATATTATACGTTTTATTATCGGAAGCATGTGACGCCATAGAAAATGTACTTTTAGTGAAAGAGAAATAAGATACTGTAAAAGCAGCTGATAATCATAGTATGCTCAAAATTGTCCATTAGCCACTGCATATCATATGACAATAATGTTTCCATTGTATGCTGGGTATGATTGCCCAAACCAGATACTTACATCCATGCCCAGAGAATTTGATGCCGCTTTTGAACATAGGTAACATAAAGCTTTTTGGAATGCTAATGTTTTGAGTGACACAATAGTATTAAATGATAACTATTTATTGTAGCGCTTGATAAAATTTTACTAAAACATATCAGTTATTAAAAAAAAATGATTTCATCCTGCAGTGCCATTTCACGGTTCACTTAGGTTTGCACATTTACTATTGACACACTAAAATTACTCATGTAACTCTGAATTGTAATAGAAAAAAAACAAAATATTGTTTGCGATGAAATAAGTGTCAAAGAAATGATAAAAAAGTACCCACATTCCTGCATTTCAGGCTTGCAGCACATTCCAAAAAAATGCTCACAACACCATACTTTTAATACATTTATTTTTTCACTTTTTCTTGTTCATAAGGTCGACATTATATATTTTTTACATTATTACTAGCCCTTAATTGTCCTCGCCCCAACTTTATTTAAAATATGCTGCAGCTATGATATGGATGAATTGAAACTGAATATCATAGTTCATACTGTCTGCTCTGAAATAAAATGTAAGAAACCCTGCACTGTTTTAAGTCTGCATCTTTCATACCGTCTCAGCGCTTTATGATTTGGGGTCATTTTTGCCAGGCATTAATACATATTTGTAAGTGTTTCACTAAACTTTTTCAAATATCAGTATTAAAAAATTATGAGAAATGAGTTGGGACAGGGGCATGTTTACCACCGTGTTACATTCCTTCCATTTAACAACACTCAGTGTTTGGGAACTAAGGACTTTAATTAAAGCTTTGTAGGTGGAATACTTTTAGATTATTGCTTGATGTACAACTTCACTTGCTCAACTGTCTGCGGTCTCCGTTTTTGTATTTTTTGCCGCATAATGTGCCACATATTTCAATAGGAGACAGGTATGGACTGCAGGAAGAACAGTCTAGCACCCACACTCTTTTACAACAAAGCTACACTAGCTATGTTTGGATGGCTACAAATATTCGGAATAAAGGGCCAACTGGAATAAAGATGGGTCATATAAAACATGTCATTCGGAAGATTCTAATCCGTTTAAGCTTAAACTGAAAGAAATTGTATTCCGAACAAGAGGCATGGTTTATGCCGATCCTTATTTGGAAAAACGTCCATGTATACACTTTATCCTACCAAGTAAGAAAACCTTGAATTATTTTAAGTCTGCATTTTTCATACTGTCTCAGCGTTTTATGATTTGGGGTCATTTTTGTCCAGGCTTTAATACATTTTTGTCCAGGCTTTAATACATTTTTTGTCCAGGCTTTAATACATTTTTGTCCAGGCTTTAATACATTTTTGTAAGTGTTTCACTAAACTTTTTTCAAATATCAGTATTTAAAAATTATGAGAAATGTATTTTATAAATTCAGAGCTTTTAGTCCACCTGACTACAGATAACGGACCCTGTTCTACAACCAGCATGTGTACACACACTGAGTAAAATTAATTCTACATATAAATCAGGAACTCAGAAAAATAAATAGGGTGAGAAAATAGCCAGTAAGCATAGACATTACTTACAGATAAGTTCTCACTGCAGAAGTTTCACACTGTCTCTCTCTTTCATTCATCTTTCCAATCATTCCCTCTACTTTCTGAAGTCTTTTGATCATTTCACTTTCAGTCTGACTCAATATTCATCCAATGTGTGATTATTCCAGTGTTTATATTTCATTTGGCTGTTTTGAGGAGTTTAGTAGGAAGCATTTTGCATAATGAGTGTTCACTCACTCTGTTCAATGCTTCTTTCTTCCCTCCCTGGCATATACACAGCACAGTATTAAAACCTAAAACCTCACAGCTAACCCCCTCACCCCTACTCACTCAAAACATGCAAATATAATAAGGAATAGTGAATTAAATGCTGCAGCACAACCTTATCAAAAAAAAAAACATCAGAGGGCTAAATATCTTACCTCTTGACATATTCATCTTATGTTTAGGAGGGCATATGGTTAGTTAGAAGGAAGTAATGCTGCATTTCATTTGTTGCCTCCATTAAAGGGTAAGAATGTGTCTAGAGTGTCGTTGAGTCAGTGCGAAAATCAATGGCAGACAAAATGGAATATGAATGGTGAGCTAGGGGACAATAAATACCAGAAAAATCCATCTTGTCTGCAACAGTATTGGCTGCAACGCCCTGTGTTAAAATAGATATCATCTGGCACTGATAGGTCAAATGCAAGCTATTGGCCTGCAGGTGTAGAATGTTCCAAAAATAGACGAATAAACGCAAGAAGCACGCACTCTTGTGAATTATTTGTTATGATTGCTTGAATTCTCACCCACTAGAATAACAAAGAATCAGCCAGATGTGAACATGCTGTTTTATGGTTTCCTTGACACAAGCTGCACAGTTCAGACTGCACATTTTAAAGAGTCAGTGTGATTTATGGCTAAGTCGAATCTTTGGTCTGCCATCAATTTTAGAACAAAATAAATGTCAGTTTGCCAACAGTTGCCAACAGTGGGCTATGACAAGAGAAACACATTCAGAACTATAGAGCACCTCGAATCTGTGTGAACATCCATGACACTTTAAAATACAACACACCTGTGGGATAAAAAGGTAATATGAACATCTCTCTATCCCAGTCAGACAATAACGGTAAAAGAAATAAAAAAGTGATTAACGGCTTAACATCCTTTAATTAACTAATATGCCAACGATGCCATGATAGTGAATGTCAGAATTGGTCGTATTTAGTACATGATAGTACGTACGATACAACAGATCTACACACAGGAAATTACAAGAACAATTACAAATACAGTTTTGAATAAAACCGAAGCAAAGTTCAAGGGTGAGCTCATGGGTTTTTCATGAAACGGTAAACTGTCTCAGTTGTAGCTTTATATCTTCTGGGTTCTATTATGACTAAAATATGGCTTCATGACATGCATTCATTATTTCACTGTGTATCTTCAGCACTTATGAATGGCCATTTGTGGACTGCAACATACTGCTGTCTCATTGATGTAGTATAGTAAAAATTCACTGCCGAGTGCTTAAATAAGATTGGGCAACACAAGTAGTTCAATTTTCTATAACAGCAGTTGAAAATGCATGCAAATGACAAGTTTATACTTATTTGCTCTAATCTAATGATTTATAAATCAGATGATATTCTGAAACAATTTATTCACAGTGATGTGTACATAGAGCCTACAGGGGTTAGACAATGAAACTGAAACACCTGGATTTAGACCACAATAATTTATTAGTATGG
>JAOUQV010000026.1:5453106-5464940 GCA_028565295.1 Aspidoras spilotus | reverse complement strand
CCCGGGGAGCAACTGGGGGTTAGGTGCCTTGCCCAAGGGCACTTCAGCAATGACTTGTCGCTACTTGGAATCGAACCTGGGACCTTTCGGTCGCAACGCTGATTACTTAACCACAAGCCTACGACTGCCCCATCATGTTTCATCATGTTTCTTAAACAATTCCTGTACAATTTTTGCAGTTTGTACGGGAGCATAATTCTGCTGAAAGACACCACTGATACTAGCATTCTGCCATTCTGCCATTAAAGGGCAGGACCAATGACTACCACGTTTAGCTAGGTGGTGCTTTTAGAGTAAAATTGTTATCGCCAAGACAAGAGATTTCTCAACAGAACATTGCCCAGAGAATCACAACATCTCTGCCAGCTAATCTTCTTTTTGTCTGGGTAACATTTTCTCCCCAGATTTCAGCCACAGCTTAAAAAGGTGAAAGATATTCCTTGACGTATACCCAAACATGCACGATAAGTGAAAAAATTACTCATCAAATCAAGGCACCTTTTTCTATTGCGTTTTTGCTCTAGTTATGATGCTCATATGTTGTAGCAGAGCTAGTTCAGCGTGAATACTTTGAGCAGCCTGTGTCTACATTGTCCCATATGTAGCTGTGATTATCTATTAGCTCTGCTACCTTTCTTGCTGCATTAGTTTTTTCGATGTGCATCAGTAAACCTAGAGAGCCCAAGACCCTCCTTGCAATTGAAATGGACATCATAATCAACATCATGTTGTTCACCTCAGTGGTTTAAATGTTTGCTTCATATATATGATAATAACCTGGTTGTATATTTGAAGATAATCAAAATGTAAACCTGACAATAGGTCAATTGCAATGTGCTAAATTTACCTTGTGTGTGAAAGTGTATGTGTATGGCATTGAGTGAACTGGTGTCCCATTTAGGCTGTATCTCTCTTGCTTATCTGGGATCTGCTGCTCTGTATAACTTAAGCCATAAGTGTATGGCAGTGAAACATTTCAGGTATGATTCTTAAACACCACTGATGAGTCTGTGTGTGTGTGTGTGTGTGTGCATTAGACATTAACTGAGCTAAGACTCTATTCATTATTAACAAGGTCTGGGGCAAACCTGTCTCTATTAATAGAGTATTGGATATGACCAATACTACACATGAAACACGGCTGTCTCCTTTTCTACAACATACAGCACACACACACTTCTGTCTTTCTCTATTTTCTCACTCATTATCCACTTAATGACTGCTCACTTCAAAGTCTGAAGAAAAGAGCTGCAAATATTTCATTATTATCTTTTAGGCAGCATGGTGGCAGAGTGGGTAGTGCTGCCTCCTAGCAAGAAGGACCGGGGTTTGCTACCCAGGTAGGAAAGGTGGGAAATTTCTGTGTGGAGTTTGCATGTTCTCCCTGGGTGCTCCGGATTCCTCCTGCATTCCAAAGACATGCATGCTAGGTTATTTGGTGTCTTTAAATTTGCCCTAAGTGTGTGATTGTGTGTGACAGTAAGCATGTGTGCTACGGTGGAGTAGCACTCTGTCTAGCGTTGTTCTTTCCCCTGCACCCACAGTTGCCAAGTGGGCACCGGCTGGCCTGCAAATTTGAATTAAGCTGAAAATAATGAATATTATATTTTAAACAGTCATATAAAGTACTGGAAAAAAAAGACTTACTGAAGACCTCACACTTACACATTCTATTTATTTTGTATGATTTTAAAATAAAATAAAATGAAAAAATTGTGTTTCAGGTTCGCAAGCATCTCAACCCCAAGTAAAATCTACCAATCAAATGACAGATCATGTGATCACATTCGATCATGTGCATCACTTGTATTTACTTCTCCCCTAAGATAAATATCACTGATGACCATCTCCTAAGGTAAATATCACTGATGGCCACCTTCCGAAGTAAATATCGCTGATGGCCACCTTCCGAAGTAAATATCGCTGATGGCCACCTTCCGAAGTAAATATCACTGATGGCCACCTACCGAAGTAAATATCACTGATGGCCATCTCCTGAGGTAAACAGATTTGGACCTGAAATGTAATACGGTGAATTATATTTTATAATAACTAAACCAGCCATTAGAGAGCACAAACCAGTTTCTTTCTAATGCCAGTCCCAAGCCCAGGTAAATGGTGAGGGTTGCGTCAGGAAGAGCATCCGGCGTAAAACATTTGCCAAATCAATTATTCACTGATGACTTACTCGCTGTGGCGACCCCTGATGAAGGGAGAGGCTGAAAGAAGAAGATATTTTATAATAACTCGCAGTGTACGTCGCCGAGATCAATTCTTAAGTCCATAAAAGCTCATATTGAAACTAAATGGAACAGGCAAAAAAGACTCCATAGTCATATCACACCCTGCTGCCCATTTCACTAGATAAGGTCTCACATCACACTGACAAATATGACAGCTCTGAAATTGATTTAAAATTTCCTTTGTGCTTCTATTATAGCCAGCCTTAGAAATATCCCCAAATGTATTAGATATTCCATTTCAGGCACAAATCATCTCATCGTGTAAAACCCACATATCCATGTCCTTTGAGAATCAATGTTTTTTTTCAGTCAGCATGTGTATTATGATATACTATACTACTGCACATCAGCACGCCAGGGCGGTGAAGCCAGAAACCTCGCCAAAAACAAAAAAAACAAGAAATGTTGTCTTCCAGAATTCATAAAAAAGATAACTTTCAAAAATACATTATTGAGCAATAAACTTTAATTCTAAAGAAATGATGAAGTAATAGTGAATGAATGTTTAATAAATTATTACATTTAATACTTTAAAAGGAATTATTTAAAATATGAAACAAATCAATTTATCTAAGACATACAGTACTTAAAAATCCTCAACATTCTAAATATTGTGCTTGGACACTTGAACTCACTTGTTTAAAACATTGTTTCAATACAACATTATGAACAAACACATAAGTCAAGTTGTGTTTAACAAATAGTTCTTTACAACAATTGTTGATTGTTTTATACCACGCCATGTGCTGATCTTGGTCAACACAATCAATCACAGACGTTTATTCCTTTTCCTCACATGTGGCAATACCATCGAAAAAAATAACCTCAAACTGTCCCATAGCCATGCTAGAACTTCAGCTCTTGTACAAGTCAGTGAGACTCTTTCTCAACCATGTAAAATAGGATATACGCAGAAGTCTTATCTTGTTTCATTGACTGAGGAGGGTGAAAGAGACAGAAACATCATCACTGGATGTAATTGAATGAATGACTCATTTCCTAATAAATGAGCTGGTGCAACTGAGGTGTCACAATGGTCATAAATTAGCATCTCTTACAAATAATAATATATATTCCTACATATACAATAGTTAAAATAGTTAAATATAGATACAATGTGTAAAGTCTTTGACTCTTAATAAATGCTGTTATTTATAAGGCAAGTACCGAGGTATAAATACAATGTTTGGAATTACCAGATGTGTATAAAAAATAAAAATAGAACACTTGATTTGTTACCACTGACCTAATTACCGCCACATTAACCATTAGTTCCATAACCATTCTAAACCAACACACAATATTTTGAAGAACTAACCGGATAGAAATGCAGGAAGAGGTCATTAGTTATCTTAAAACTTTACTACATGCACCATGGACTCAGAAAAACTAAATTGTGTTCCAGTTTATTGTAGTGATCTAAAGGAGTGCAAAATGAAATGTGATGACCAGTCCAGGCAGCAGTGGTGGATAAAATGCATTTATTATGTCCACAACTGCAAGGTCAAGAAATCATACAAAAGAGACAATCCAAATCACTGATCAACCTCATGCTGAAGGTAAGCGAGGGCCAGGCAATCTGCAAGTACCCTTCTTTATTTGTCCTCTCCCTTTATCAGCGGTCACCACAGCGAGTCAATCTTTTCCACCTCAATCTGTCCTCATCTTCTGCATGTCTGCATGTCTACATTGATAACATTCATATATCTCCTCTTTGGTCTATCTCTCGGTCTCCTGCCATCATCCTCCTACCAATATATTCACTGTCCCTTCTCTGCACATGTCTAAACCATCCCAGTCTGCCCTCTGTCACTCCCAAAGAAAACCTCAACACCTTAAGCTCTGCCACCTCCAGCTCTGGTTCCTGTCTCTTAGTCAGTTCCACTGTCTCTAAACCTTAAAACAAGGGTATGTTGTGCTGAAAGACCTCGATTTGCCATGGGTCGAGTGCTACTGCTTAAGTAACTGAACCTAAACAGGGTGCAGGTGTGTGCAGTGAACTAAAAGAGATTGCATGCTGTCCACAGTGGAATACGGCATTATGAGGTGGTCGCAGAGGACAGGCATTTCACTTACATTACCAAAATAAAGTAAGCAAACATAAATATATTTGAAACAGTGAATATAAGTTAATGTCCTTAAAGAAAAGATTGACATTACTTTATCGACCCTGCTGAATACCAGCAAATTACATAACCAAAAACAGAGTGCAATTGGCATCTGCACTGCACATCTCAAAACGGAGTTGCGTGCTCTCCCTTGGGATTGTTGTACAATACTGTACATTTTCTCTAGTACTATTAAAAAAAGCTGGAGGAGTTTATAATTACTGAAGCACAGCACATCAGCAACTCTCAACATACAGTCCATCTGTTGTATAGAGCCCTCTCGGGAGCTGAAATCATATCACTGTTTGATGTGGGCTGTATTTTTAAATGACAAAGTTATAGTGAAGTGATGAGAACCATCTTAACTCAGAACACAGTGAAGCCTATAATCACACATTCAAAGATCAGAACTGGACAGTAGCTGGATTAGAAAAACACAGACTTTAACACAGACACACACCAACACAACATGAGACACACACTCTTTTTACATAGTTATGAGTACCTTGCACTGACATAATTATCAATACACAGCTAATTAATACTAACCCCAACAATTTTTTAAAGTTTTATTAAATAAAACGAAAAAATGATCATTAAATCTTAAGTTAACTGTGCAAACTCTATTGAAAGTCATGAGCATTACTTGTATTACTAGCATTACTAGCTGATGGCTGTTCTCTGAGGTAAATATCACTGGTGGCCATCACCTGAGATAAATATCACTGATGGCCATCACCTGAGATAAATAATCACTGATGACCATTACCTGAGATAAATAATCACTGATGACCATTACCTGAGATAAATATCACTGATGACCATTACCTGAGATAAATATCACTGATGGTCATTACCTGAGATAAATATCACTGATGGTCATTACCTGAGATAAATATCACTGATGACCATTACCTGAGATAAATATCACTGATGACCATTACGTGAAGCTCAGATTATCTCTATTATATATATTCTCTTAACGGCAATCTGCAAGCACACTGAGGTCAATCTGTAAATTACTTGGGGACAAAATAGAAAAATAAAGAACAAAATCTGCAAGATGAATAGCTGTTAGAAGAGTGAGCTGCTGGGAAAAGGCAGAAGCATTAGTATCTAGCATTCGAATCTCTATGGCTGAACCTGCTGACAAAAGACAGGGATGCTCAGTCACTTTATCCCTATCCCATCGGCTAACAGACACAAAGTGATGTCGGCGTAGGACATGACCTGAGGGAAAAAAAAAGCCTGTACCAGCCAAATTGTCCTCACAACATGCATGTTAGTCCTCATAACTACAGAATAAAGACATGTCCACACAGAAACAAACACACCATGGCCTAGTGCTCAGTCGTATTCATCATTACTATATATAGCACAAAAATAAAGCAGCCGGAGGACCTGAGCCGCTGCCTGCCTGCATAATGACAGTTATTTACTGAGTGTTCTTCTAATCAAATCATAAAATCTGCACTGCCTGACAAATGGCTTAAGTTCACTAAAGTGAGCATCAATATGTCAGAGAGATCATTTCCCTCTCTCGCTCTCATGCTCCTACCCAGGAGTCAAAACAGAATCATATTTTAGTAATATTTACTATAAATCCTCAACACATAATACATTCAAAATGCATTTATAATGTGGTGCATGCTATGAATGCATAAGCCATGATAAGCTATGATACCGCTGCTCGATGTGGGTTCCAAAAGCATTATTATCAGCCTCATATTAAACATGTTCAGCATGATCTTAACTCTAATGTGCTTCTGGGATAGCATATGGTTGTACACATTAGAAACATTATGTCTATAATGTGCATTACTACAAACAATATTTACACAATAGTCACTTAAAAGTGCAATAAAACTAAAATCTATCATTTGTTCATCCGCAGTTGTTCCCACGGGCCGTACTTTGTATGGTTTTAGATTGACTACAGTTCTGATCAGATAAATTATTCATATTAATTCTGGTTAAATACTAAAAACAATTATATCTTGTTTATATTTTATTATGCCAAACAAAATGTACCAATTGTACATGACTTCTGCTCGGCTGTATGTGTACTGTATGTATTGTAGTAGATCTTATAACAGATTTATGTATTTTAGTCATAATAAATGGGTCAGCCGTGCCTTTATGGATAGGGTAAAGGGCTGGGGACCAAGAGATGGCTGGTTCGAACCCCACTCTAGGCAAGTCATGGCTGAAGTGCCGTTGAGCAAGGCACCCAATCCCCACCTGCTCCCCGTGCGCCTCAGTGGGGGCAGCACACTGCTCCAGGTGTTCAGCCCTGGATGGGTTGAATGCAGAGAAAGAATTTCCCTACGGGGATCAATAAAGTATCAATTATTATTATTATTATTATTATTATATTATTAAACACATGCATACTATATTATATAACTGACCTACCAGAAATGTTGTACATATATTCCTCATGAAATTGAGTAGGTTTTTTCTACCATGGCTGACAGTGAACATAAATATCTTTCAGGGAACAGAGTGATAGAGGAAAAAAGAATGAAAGAGAGAGAAGCTCATGACTTATGGCCATCTCTTCTGGTGGTGGCTTCCATGTTGTAAATAAACACATTTTTCCTATAATAATGCCATTGAGGCATACACACCCCATCACAACCTTTCAATGAAGACTAATAAAACCCAGGGCAGGCATTATCTGGCACACCTGACATCAGACACGATTCAGCTTTGCATGAAGAGCAGAGTTTGAACACATGCATGCACGCACACACACACACAAAAATGTGTTATGTGGTCAGCTCATAATTCTAATAAATAATAGCTGTATGATATAATAGATGATTCATGAATATATAAAGGATGGTTTAGATATACTGTATGTGGCTTAATGGATAGGGTAAAGGGCTGGGGACCAAGAGATTGCTGGTTCGAACCACACTCTAGGCAAGTCATGGCTGAAGTGTCGTTGAGCAAGGCACCCAATCCCCAACTGCTTCCCGTGAGCACACTGCTCCAGGTGTTCAGCCCTGGGTTAAATGCAGAGAAAGAAGTTCCCTATGGGGATCAATAAAGTATCAATTATTATTATTATTATTATGTTCTTATATAATATAAGTTCAGTAAGGAATACAGAATGATGGGAATTCTGTTATCTGGTGCAGCAGAGTTGAGGCAGAATTACTGTTGGCTACATTCCAAAAACAACAGAACCTTAGGAGTATTAATCCGCCTTATACCACATTTACTAAAAATTGGCAGTCTGTATTTGCTCAAATTTGTGAACAAGTTCATCGGAAATTATCGATGACCAGAACAGAAAAAAAAATACTGAACCACATTATATCTGGCATGTGATGAGGCAAAGACATGGCAGCACTGAAGGAAGTGTAATGAAGGTAGTCGGAAGACACGGGGACAGACAATATCAGAATGTATACTAACATATCAGGTGCTAGAATTATCTTTTGTAGACCATGCTTTTGTTACCTCTAGGTTGGATTATTGTAATGCCCTGTTGTCTGACTGTTCCGGTAGGTGCATAAACAAACTGCAGTTAGTCCAGAATGCAGTGGCCAGAATCCTTACCATCATATCACCCCTGTCTTATCCACACTGTACTGGCTACCAGGCAAATTTCGTATTAACTATAAAATACGTTTACAAAGCAGTTAACGGTCTTGCGCCACAGTACCTTATTTAACTTTTAGTTTCTTATAATCCATCACGCCCGCTTCGATCAAAAGGTGCAGGCGATTTGCTGATACCTCATGTTATGAGGGCTACAGCAAGGAGCAGATCTTTCTCTTATAGAGCTCCACATCTATGGAATAGTTTTTCAGTTAGTGTTAGTGACTCAGACACAATCTCAGTCTTCAAGTCTAGGATGAAAACTTATTTATTTATTTAAGCATATCTTCCATCGTCCCCTATAGTTCAGGGCTCAGAGCCGAAGGATTTATGGTCATAGAGTGTTTTGGTCAACTGGGATGTTTGGATGCTGTCACTAGGCCACTCTCACAAGATCACTCAGGTTTGTTGACAGTGGAGCGGCTGGTTGCTTTATGTCCAGGGCTCCATCATGTCTGTGTTATCTTCTGATTCTACCATGTAGTTATGCTGTCATATCGCTAGTCTGCCGGCATTTCTTCTTGTTCTCTGCACATCTTGTGTTTGGATTGATCATTAGATAGTTGATCATATCTAACTCTCCTTATTCTCTTTCCCTTTCTCCCTTATCTTCAATTTCTTTTTTCTAACCTCTCTCTCTTCGGATAAGCTGCACCTAACTCGGCACTAGGAGATGTCAGTGACCCTGTGCCTGCTGGATTCCCTCCGACTGCCTGCTCACTTTTATGATGTATTATTGTTAGTTATATAATAATGCATATGTTATGTATGTTTTATACTTATATATTATTGTTATACTATTGTTATATTAATATTATATACTATTGTTAATTATACAATTATGTATTAGATGTATACAGATTATATTGTATCACCCAAATGAAGATGGGTTCCCTTATGAGTCTGGTCCCTCTCAAGGTTTCTTCCTTACTTCCTCGGGCAGTTTTCCCTTGCTACCGCTACTCATCTGGGACAAAATGTTTCTGTAAATCTGCTTTGGGACAATGTCCATTGTTTAAAAGCACTGAACATATGGCAAAGCAATTACATCATGACATGACATTTGTTGAACAAAGGCATCATATTTTTATTCTTTTATAGATATGTATACATTTGAATATAGACAATGAAATGTCTTCTATTAGTGTCATTTACGCTATAGCACAATTTCCTCACCTTTCTTTAACTAATACTGAACTTTAAACTAATCATCTTTCCTGAATTAAGCTTCACCTTTATTACAGAGCACTCACACAGAAGACTCCCTCCAAAATACTAAACAAATATCTTCACATGGAAAACTTCATCGTATAAATATTTACAGTTAGTAACACAACGAACAATCAGCGGATTTATGGATACCTGGCTAATAATGGGATTAGCATGCAGCCATCAGGGAATCCACTACATAAGATGGGGAACATGTTCCATATGCAATTGTACACAGAAACTCCACCAGTTTAAATGGCTAGTTTGATACTCACCTCTCGGATCAACCACACATGGCTGGCTGCAAAAAGATCCATTTATGTATGTAGAGGTGGTCAAGAGAACTTGCTGAAACTGGACATTTAGAACTGGTAAGAAATGTGGTTTAATTAACTAAGTACATACATTTTTAATGCTTGTTCGTTCTGCATATTTCAGAAACTTCTGATCTACTTGATTTTCATGCACAATCGTCTTTAGACTTTACAGAAAATGATCAGAAAACAATAAAATATCCAGTGAGCAACAGTTGTGGACAAAAAAGCGGTCAGAGAACAATTTGAGAGGTCAGAGAACAATGGCTGACTGGTTCGAGATGATAGAAAGGCAACAGTAACTCTAATAACTATTAGCTACAACCCAAGAATGAAGAAAACCATCTATGTTGAAACTATGCCACAAAGGAATAAGCAGTTCTTAAGGGGGTTCAAACTTTTAATAGCAAGTTGTACCTAATAAAGTGGCTGGTGAGTGTATAGTATAATAATTATAAGTTGAACTTATATACAGTACATGCTACAGCACATCTCAGCACTGTTGTGCTGTTTTCATACATGTCCTGAACCGATCTAACATACTTTTCAACCACTCCAGACCTCCCTCTGCACCCTATCATAAGCTTTCGCTAAATCCACAAAGACACAGTGGGGCTCTTTCTAACCTTCTCGATATTTCTACATCAGCATTTTCATCTGGGGTGCTCGCTCTTGGCATAAAACCTGAGCCCCTTCTTGTTTGCTCTGGTGATGGACAGACTAACAGATGAGGTCAGACAGGAATCACTGTGGACTATGATGTTTGCAGACGACATCGTGATCTATAGTGAAAGCAGGGAACAGCTGGAAGAGAATCTGGAGAGGTGGAGGTATGCTCTGGAAAGAAGGAGAATGAAAGCCAACTAGAGTAAGACAGAATACATGTCTGTGAATAAGAGGGAGGCAGGTATAAAATGGGGAGTGTGGAAAAGAGGTGACGAAGAGAGTACAGGCAGGATGGAGTGATGTGTGACAAAAGGGTTGCAGCAAAGGTAAAAGGAAAGGGTTATAAGGGAGTAGTGAGACCAGACTTGTTGTATGGATTGGAGACAGTGGAACTGACTAAGAGACAGGAAGCAGAGCTGGCAGCGCCTAAGATGTTGAATAATGTGACCTGACTGTGATGTAAGCACCAACTGTGTAGAACAGTAATGTGGGGCATTCACTAATACAAACCCTGTATATGATGTTACTATAGAAATCATAATGTTTTAGAATTTAGTAATTAAACAATCTCTTGTCTGAAATGTTCTTTCTGATCATTAGTCGGCACCCTCTGGAAATAATCGTGTATTCTCTATTAATATGCATACTCATTTTTCTCGTGTGCATGCAGTGTGCAGTTGCAACTGGTCTGCAGTACTACAGAAAGGGGTCTGACCTTGTCTGGACATCATGCCATCATTAGCAATAAGACTGAGAGAAGTGCCTCAGACCTTCGCAAGCCTTGTAATATTTCATCTCTGTGGCACTGAATTGCAAATTCCAAATCCATAAGATGTTATAACATAGTCATTTCACTTGACATTATTATTCATAGATGTTAGACATTTAACATTAATCAGATTTGCCCAGAGTGGGCATAAGTCATGTGTCATATGGTAAAAAGACACAAAGCAGGGAGAACAAATTACTTTTAGACAATATAAAGGTACATGTGTGTTAATTAGTGCACATGTTACTATTAAGCATGAAAGGGATCGATGTTAATATTATCCTCTAATTACTACTTTCACCTACCGAATGACAGGCTAACTCTCTTTATCTATCCTTGTTCTGTGCTCTGTGCTTTTTCAAGGATTGCCAAAAACGGTATAGTTCCCAAGTAGGGCTGCAGAATATGGACAAAATAATAGGTGGTAAAATTTGGTGATGATATGAGATGCAATTAATGCAATAATATGTGTGTTATAGATTTTCCACTATATATGGTATTGAAAAATTCACCCTGAATGACTTCCATATTAATCTTTATAATTAATCTGCTCTTTAATGATGTCGAAAATGTACTTTGTAGTGTCAAATTAGACTTAGTCTAATTGTAGTGTCATCGACTTGAATTGTTGCCGACATTAACCATAAAAACTATTTAATTACACACAGATACTATTTTTACTAACAATTTTATATGTTGTTTTTTAAAAACTCTTTTTCTTATTCATCTTTCAGCTTTTCTAAATACCCTGAAAGATCACTAGATTGAGAAGCCTAGCAGATGGTCTAGAAATAATAGCTACAGGGATTAGACAATGAAACTGAAACACCTGGTTATAGACCACAATAATTTATTAGTATGGTGTAGATTCTCCTTTTGCGGCCAATACAGCGTCAATTCGTCTTGGGAATGA
>JAOUQV010000026.1:5435666-5447652 GCA_028565295.1 Aspidoras spilotus | reverse complement strand
TCCCTCTGACCACTGTGCAAGACTTGTATGTGTCATTCCCAAGACGAATTGACGCTGTATTAGCCGCAAAAGGAGGCGCTACACCATACTAATAAATTATTGTGGTCTAAGACCTGGTGTTTCAGTTTCATTGTCCAACCCCTGTATATAGCACTTTACAAAGATAGGTGGGGTGAATTGTACTGTTGGAAAAATAGCATTAATGCCAGTGTTCTCAAACAGACAGAAAAATGTAGCATGTCATAACCGAGAAGTTCGGTCTTTAAATATGGCAAGGCCAAAAAAAACATAAGTGACCTCAGGAGCTAACTTGCTTCACAGGCATCTCATAATATTTAAATGGTTAACACGATTCATTCATTACTAATTTAAAATGTTGAATTGATCCGGCTATATACCCTGAAGGATCAATCTATGCAGAACACTTGGTACCTCTTTTTGATAAATTACAACATACAGATTTCGAAACAGAATTCAAAGTCGACCCATAACCAATGCAGCATCTCTACAACTTCCAGTTCAACACTCGCCTACTGGATCAACCGGAAGTAGCTGGCCGCTTTTTCTCCTTTGGCTGGATGTTTGTTAATTGTTAATGTTTGTTAATGGTGTTAATGTATTGCTCCGTTTACCCATAGAGGGTACATTTTGACTTTTGCTGTGCAGTCGACAGATGAACACTTTTTATGAGAGATGGCTGTTACATAACTAACAATTAGGCACTTTATCAGTAATCGTGTGCCACCTGGCATTTGTTCCTACGATCATTTATATTGTAATAAAATTTCCTGTTCCTATTTCCCTGAAGAAAATCTTACATGGGTATATTTATGGATATAGGAGACCAGGATTGAAAGATGAATCCAGTGTACTATCTCCAGCTGCCTGTATGTATTCTTCTTCAATGGATTATTAACTGAACTACAACAAACGTAAGCACAAATACATGAACTAAGGTACGTCATGCTACCCAACATCCTAACTGCTATATTAGGTCCATCAGATCCACTCTGTCATCTGTCTCTCTGTTCTTCTATCTTTTGTATTGTTTATGGCCGTGCATGTTTAATTTCTCACTTGTTGGAAGTCATGGCTCTGTGTTTTGTCTTGTCAAGGAGGCTCGCTCTGTGTTTAAAACAAATTGAGAAGTGGAGAGAAAGCACAGAATCCTAAGAGGGGGAATTTGATATATACTTCACACTGTGGAAAGTAGAATAACACATGCACACACACACACATATATAATTTATACCGCTGGACAAAAAATTAAATACCAAATATACAACCGTATTTGTTCTATCCTAAAACTTGCACTCTTACCACGGTTGTATATAGTGATTATCCTAGTTACTCTATTGTTCTTAGAATATCTAGCTGGATTTTTCATTCCTTTTCAACAAGAATCCCTAATTAATTTAGCTTTTTCTTACATATTGTATTATGTGTATAATCACTATATATAATCTTAGCACAGATTCTAAATAATAAACGGTTACATTTACACAATTCACTTTGGAAAGAATAAAATTCTATCTATATATCTATCTCTAATTGTAAAATACCAGCAGATGATATGAATAAGTGAATAAGTTTTAAACTGATCAGAATGGGTGAAGGTCACTACACTTGCTGCACTTGATGTAGGAGAGGCATCAGTGGCATCACTTCTTGCTTTAAGATCTACTTTTCTTTTTCCGCTTGCTTAGCTTTACGATTGGTCAACCAGGCAATACGTGCGCAGTTTGCATTTGTTTATTCCAAAATGACTCCATGTAATGATAAATTGCCTCTAGTGTTTCAGTGTGTGTGTGTGTGTGAGTGATCTACTAGGTAATAGTTTATTGTCTACAGTTGTTCCTAGCTTGGACTCTAGGATGCCAGCTGGGCAACAGCTTTGCTGTGATCCTAACCATGGGTCACCCTCACACATATATAAAGACACACTAGATCTATGAAAGATCTATGAATTGGCTTTCTTCTGTAACAATCTATGGACATGACTGCAAGAGCACTGCAAGCGCTTCTTCACCTACTTTTCAATGTAGCATCTGTGAAGAGTAAGAAGTGAAAGTGAAACATTTTGCCACTATGTTTTGCACACAGCAGAACTGGTCCTCTGCATTTAACCCAACCGTGCAGTGAAACACACACATAGACACACACAAGTGAAGTGAGCACACGTGCCCGGAGCAGAGAGCAGCTATCACAGCACCCAGGGAGCAACTGGGTGTTGAGTGCCTTGCCTAAGGACACTTCAGCCATGACTTGTCGGTACTTGGAATCAAACCAGGGACCTTCCGGTCGCAAGGCTAGTTCCTTAACCACAAGCATACAACTGCCCCAGTGAACTTCTGTTACAACAGAAATGAAGTTAGTGGTGCATTTATAAAAAAGAAATCACATAGTGTTACTCTCTCAACATTTATTATCTACTGAGCATTGATCAAGTGTGAAAAATTCAGTGTGTGCCCTGAATGCAAATTGCGGTTAATGGAAAACAATCGTTCCAATAGCAACAAGAA
The DNA here is from genome assembly GCA_028565295.1 of Aspidoras spilotus. Lineage (NCBI taxonomy): Eukaryota > Metazoa > Chordata > Actinopteri > Siluriformes > Callichthyidae > Aspidoras > Aspidoras spilotus. The sequence continues at coordinate 5,445,130 of JAOUQV010000026.1, read as the reverse complement.
AGCGACTTTACAACAGCAGTGTACAATAGCTTGCTTGGTTTCTACCCACAATATTGCTTAAATACCGTGGACTGCTTTGTTGCTTGGGCAAATTTTCTATTTTTCTGGGCCTATGCCTTTCTGAGAAAGGGACTGCAAATACACAGAGAAGTTGCAGCACAATTTAAGCTACGTGCATATTCATGTTTGTCTTAATGGCTGCAGAAATGCAGGAATTCACACGCGTATTCTCTCCAGTATTGAAACATTTGAAAAGCTGCACCCTTAAAACACTTCAACATTAGATTTCTTCTTGCATATTTCTAACTTCTTCACTATGCATACAAAACTCAAGATACATAGTACTGTATAATACATTAACTTAAAGAAATCTACTATTCCAATATTGTATTTATAAACATATATTCAATTCAGTTTTATTTATATAGGACATTTTGCGATGTCACATTGCTGTTCATAGACTTAAATTCAGCATTCATCCTGATCAGGAAGCTGAATCTACTGGGCCTAAACACCTCCATCTGCAAGTGGATCCAGGACTTACTGGTTGGAGACCTCAATCAATCCTGATCAGACGGAAAACCTCCAGCACTATAACAATAAGCACTGGAGTCCCCCACGGCTATGTGCTTAGTCCACTGCTTTTCACACTGCACAGCTCAAATCACATCCGTAAGTTCACTGATTATATGACTATGGGGTCTTATTGAAAAGAGCAAGTCAGCACATAGAAATGAAATGCAGCGGCTAGCAAACTGGTGTGAAGTCAACAAAGTGTCTTTGAACGTTGTTGACTTCAAAAGAAAGATGCATGATCACTCACGGCTAAACATTAACGGTTCAAATGTGGAGATCGTCAAGAGCACAAAATTCCTTGGTGTTCACCTGGCAGATGATCTAACTTCATCAACACCAGCACCATCTCAAAGAAAGCCCAGCAGCATCTCTACTTATTGCAAAGGCTGAAGAAGGCTCATCTCTCACCCCAAATTCTCAAGACTTTGTACAGAGGACCCTTAAGTAGCAACATACATGTCTGGTTTAGGAACTGCACTGTGCCAGATCCCAAATCCCTGCAGAAAATAGTGAGGACAGCCGAAATAATCATCAGTGTCTCCCCTCCACCACAGACATTTATAATAAGTGCAGAGTTGTGGGAGATTAAACACACAACACACACAATCTTCAACCTTCTGCCTTCTAAAAAAAATATTAAAGAATTTGATATTTACTCTGCGACAGTTTTTTCCCCCCACAAGCTATCAGACTCCTCAACAATCAGAGTCTGAACTAAACATGCATACACATACACATTTCACAAAAGCATGGGATTTTGGACTTTGTCATACCACTTGTTATGTTATTAAAGGCTGTTTTGATGCTAAATGAGTGTGCTAATGTTTACATCATGTTACCTCAGTTACAGCACAATGCACATTATAAACAATGGTCAATTTAAAGCTGGTAAATTGCAGCGTCTCCCCTCCCCAGTCCACCTTATATTTATTGTTTTGTATTTATTGTGAACGGTCCTGCACTCTTGCACATGTGCACCTTAATTTCCTGAAGGAATGTCATTTCGTTTCACTGTATACTGTAAACACTGTATATGGTTAAAATGACAATAAAAACCTTTTTGACAGTTGACTTTACATAAACTTAATAAAGGAAATAATCATGAAGTTTATATAAAGTTAACTTTTATCACATTCTATCCCTAATGGAAAAGCAATGCAAAAATCCCTCAAATTATAAGAGGAAGAAACCTTGAGACTTAGAAAGGATTCCCATCCTCATTTGGGTGATAACAGACCGGACAGTCTGTAAAAGAGTCTGTGAAAGTGGTGAGAGTATTAAGTGTAAGGCCCATTTAATCCTGAAGGAACACACACACTTTCGTCAAACAGACTCCCAGTAAATGCACAGATGTCAGTGTGGTGTAAAGACACCCATCTAATCAAAAAACCTAATCAACCTAATTCAACCGTCCTGACCCTTGCCCTCTCGTTTGTATAATTCTGTCTTAGGAAGGCACAGAAAATTCCATCCTGGACACTCACTTTGTGAACTGCTGCCCTCGAACAGGTATTATAGGACATTGAGGGCCAGAACTAAGTTAACAATGCAGAATGCAGACTACAGATGGTCAGTACTGAAACTCCCTGTGTAACTTAGTTTTAGTTATACAAGAGCATTGGATATAAAGACAAATAGTAAATTCACTTTATTTTGAATGCACAAAACAACTATATCTTTGTTTCCGATTACCGTCAAAACTCTATATGAAAGCACCCAAAGCTACATATATTATAGTGTTAGTATTTTTTTCAGTGTGAAAAACCTGTATTCAATATTAATTTCACTTACCACACTTTACTGTTTATTTCAGAATTATGAACAAGAAGCATCTACTCACCAGCCATTAAATATAGGAATAATTTTTTTTTACATTTTAATGGTCTACCTACCATATTTTAGGAAGAAATGTCCAAAAAAGATCCCTATCTGCTGTTCCTATTTTAGAAACAAATGCATTCAAAAACAAATGTATTTTAACATCACACAAGATGTATCGTGTTGTTTCTGTTTTGTATTTGTTCGTATATGTTTTATTTCTATAGTAAAAACTGGGAACTTGCAGTTTTAGACTCTTGTGTGTAGTAATTCTGGTCCTAGAGATTCTTGTGCATGTCTCCCAGATGAATGCTTCTGCAGATGTGAGATTCATGCTATTACAAAACAGAAATATGTCATAGCCCTGAGTGAATGTAGACACCGTTACTCACTGTTTAGCTGCAGTGCATTGCGGATTTTAGATTCAAAAGTTTGCTTCTATTTTTTTTTATAATTAATTCTTTCATTATTAGAACATTATTTATTGCTGTAAAATGATGAATCAGACACAAAGCTCTTGTTCTTTTATCTTTTTGCAGATAACTGAAACATTAAAGAGTTACCCTTTAGGTTTGAGATCATTTATATTTTGAACCTGCTAGAAATGTCCCCTGTTATATATTAGCACACAAAACACAGAACACATGTAGAGCATCAGCCATCGAATGAAGACTTCAGGGTAGCATTTTCCTTTAAGCATATTTGACTGTTCACTGTTACATCGCTTTGAATATACAGTAAGTATGGAAATTATTCATTAATTGATAGGCAAGACACAAATCTGGCCAAGGTTACAAAAGAATTTCTGTAGCACTCAAGGTTCCTAAAAGCACAGTGGCCTCTATAATCCCTAAATGTAAGCAGTTTGGGATGACCAAAACACTTCCTGGACCTGGCCGTTTATGCCAAACTGAGCAATCGTCTAGAGATGCAGTAAGGAGATGGGAAAAAGTTCCTCTGAGTCAACTATGACTGCAGCCCTTCAGCAGTCGGGGGTTTACGGCACAATGGCCTGATGGAAGCCTTTCCTCAGTGAAAGACATATGAAAGCCTGATAGACTCCTACCCAAAAAGACAGAGTGCTGTAATAAAAGCCAAAGGTGCTGCAACAAAGTATTAGTTTAAGGGTGCGCATATTTATGCAACCAGGTTATTGTAAGTTTTTATTTTATATTATTCTGCTTTAAAGGTTTCAAGGTTTTTGTTTTTCAAAGGTTTTGTTTTTAAATTGCATTGTACAGGTTATAGGTCACAGTAAAGGTGGGCAAAGTTGTAAAAATATTTGTCTAGCTGTAATTTTTTTTACATCACAAAAACTTGCCATTTGAACAGGGGTGTGTAGACTTTTTATATCCACTGTAGTTTGCCAAAAACACATGAAGGGCTCTCAGACTATGAGAAATAAGATTCTTTGGTCTTTTTGGAGTTAATTTTAAGAAGTATGTGGGTAGAAAACCAGGCACTGCTCATCACCTGCCCAATAAAATCCCAACAATGAAACATGTTGGAGGCAGCATTATGCTATGGGGGTGTCTTTTAGCTGCAGGGACGGGACAACTGGTTGCAATTGAAGGAAAGATGAATGCAGCCAAGTACAGTGATATCCTGTGATCTGGACCTGGCCCAAAGGTTCACCTTCCAACAAGACAATGACCCTAAGCATTCAGCTAAAATAACAAAGGAGTGGCTTCAGAACAACTATGTGACAATACTTGACTGGCCCAGCCAGAGCCCTGACCTAAAACCAATTGAGCATCTCTGGAGAGACCTAAAAATGGCTGTCCACCAATGTTCACCGTCTAACCTGACGGAACTGGAAGAATGGCAAAGGTTCACCAAATCCAGGTGTGAAAACCTGTTGCATCATTCCCAAGAATGAGAAGGATGCTTCTACTCAATACTGAACAAATGGTCTGAATACGTACATTGTGATATTGTCAAGTGTACATTTTTTCTTTGAATTTATCAAATGGCTGCAATGAAACAAAGATTAAAAACGTAAAGGAGTCTGAATACTTTCTGACCCCTGTACAGTATGAGATCTTCAAACTCACATACACCCAGCTGATGACCCAGTTATGTGTTTTACAGCTACACCATTTTAGAGGCAGCAATAATCTGTCTTAACTTATATACTCACTTATAATACCCAACACCTCAATTATTCACTCATAAACCAATAATCTTAATTAATCCTGCACTCTCTCCATAAAACCCATCATCCTACTGACTGAATCCGGGAGTCTCTCTAACTCCCTCTCGATTTTTCTCTGTCTCTTGCTTTCTTTCCTCTCTCTCTCTCACAACAGAGACACTTAAGAGGCATAGACTATAAAGCAGAACATACTATGCCATAAAGAATTATTGCGTTGTGCCTACTGCTTGTTTTAATGTAAGAGGTGCATAAACATGGCCTTTGGCTTGTTGCACTCAGCTAATAATATTAATTCAAAGACGACAGACAATAAGTAAAGTCAACCCAAAGGCTAAAAAACTCACATCTGTGTGGCACTGATCAGAGTAATGTAGGAACATTACAGTCGAGAATGCAGGCCCTTGTTACTAGAGGCAAGACTTGGTGTTTATAAAAAAAAGAATTTATATTATGTACTGTATATACAAGAGAGGAATAACATCAACAACCTGAAAGACAGATAAATATAAAGCTCATCCTTTTGAATAGTAGATTACAAAAATTCTGTAATAGATTATTAAAGACCCCTATACTGTATAAGACTAGTTCCTAAAACATATTTTCATTGGCTCTTCTTTGGCTTGTCCTTCATAGATCTGACTAAAGTTTTCCTAGAACTGTTTAGTTTTTGGTTCCTCTCGTCTAGAGGAACAAGTATCTTGCCAACATGACTTTTGCGAATGAAACCATCCTAAACCATGACATCTAAAAAAAAAACAAAACACACAACTCACCCCAGCGTAGTCATGGTGACAATGGTGTACCAGAATGAGGCCGGGATGCTGGTAAACTTGCTAGAGGCAGAACCTTTCTCAGCATAGAACATGACAGTGGCGAAGATGATGATGGCCATGGTGAGGGAGAAGAGAAGGAAGCCAAGCTCAGAAGCACAACTCTTTAGAGTGTAGCCTAGAATGCGCAGGCCCTGAGAGTGGCGTGAAAACTTAAAGATGCGGAAGACTCTGAAGACTCGCAGTGTGACAAAGGCGCCACTCACATCCTCATTGTTGGTCATAACCAAGCCAATGTAGTAGGGCAGTATAGCCACAACATCAATTATGCTCATTACAGAGCGCATGAAACGGTAGCGACTTGGTGCAGCAAACAAGCGCATCAAATATTCCACGGTGAAGATCATGACACACGCTGTGTCCATGCAGAAAAAAGCTACCGTGTAGCGTTCTCCACAAGGTATGTCCCGCTGGTTGGGTGTGGAGCCACACGGTACGGTCTCAACCACATTGGTAATGACAGACACAGCAATAAAGAACCCCGTGACATAGTAGAAAACCAGGGCCATAGTGCTGGTATGTGGGTTCTCAAAGGCGCGCCACATAGTCTCACGAAAAGTCATGTTTGGCAATTTGCTGTCCTTGCTGTCCTCAAGGTCATCCATCAGGCGTTCAGCGTTCTCACGTTTGCGGTCCTTATATTCTTCATAACAGCAGTCACTGATGATCTCAGGAATGATTCCAAAAAAAGCCAGCTCTTCATCGTAAGCTGATATGCACTCGTAGCGTGGGTAATGCAGTTTGCCTGTGCGATAAAAGTTCAGGATACTGCGAAACACATCAGGGTCACGGTCAAAGAAGTACTCATGAGTCTCTTCGTTGAAAAAAAACTCTTTCTCTGAGCTGCCAAGCAGGGTGTCAGGATAACGGTCTAGGGTGTTGCGCCACGTTTGGAAGCGCCGGCCACTGACATTTAAGACAATGAGCTCGTCCTGGCGTTTGTTCATGTCAGGTGGAGCCACGGGCATGGGCAAGTTGGCTACAGGCATCCAGCCAATTGCCGCTGCCCGGGCAAAGGGGAGCCAGGCCGCTACGCCTGCAGCCATGGTTACTCCTTCTGGGGGCGAGGGGAATAGGTCAAACACCTTCACAACCAGCTTGACTTCAGATGAGACACCATCTGCAGATACATAAAAAGCAGAAAAAGTGAGTTTGCATAGGTACATCTAACAGATCTAGGTTTAGGCTGAGAAGAAACACATCATAGAACTGGGGGGAGAAAACTTAAAAAATTAGAGGATGTGTGAAGACACAATGAGATAGAGAAAAAGACAGAACACCAGGCAAGATAGAGAAAATGTGATAGAGGGAATAATACACTGGCAGGAGATGTCAGGGATGAGGAAAGTCAATGAAAAAAATAGATTGTAAGCGTAAAAAACTGTAAAAGAAATAGCATCAGAAAGTCACAGATAGATATTATTCTTCCAGTATTTGATAATATGTAAACGTCTAAGCAGAATAGAACTTTTCTGGTAGTTCATCTGCTTGTATCTGGTGCACTCTGACAATGGCTTAACACACAATATATTGAGCCATTTGCAAAATCTAGTTAAAAATAAATACATTATCCAAAATATGAGAAAAACATTTAAATGGAGTGTCAGAGCAACAGACAAATAATAGAGCTAAAAATAAGACTCAGTGGTGGCTCAGTGGGTAAGGTTCTGGGTTACTCACTGGAAGGTCAGACCCTCCAAGTTGCCCCTGTTGGGCCCCTGAGCAAGCCCTTTGCTCATGAGGACAGTCAGTGAACATATAGTGTTATAGGTTTAATGTGCAACACAGTGATGTGTGTTATTTCTGATTACAAGTTGATTAAATGTGACAGTATTATATTTAAAATTAATCATTAGTGTAATATTCGGGTATCTCCGTGTTCCTGCTAGATTGACATTGGACTCCAGTGTTTGTCGCAAGCGTAATTATGTGCAAATTTACAGATGTGGTTTTAGAAACATTTCACATATAACTGATGCATTTTTACTTTTACGTAATTCATATATGTTTGTGTACGATTCCTGGATTAGGAATACATGTCAAATGGCATATGTTCATGATAAAGTTCCCCAGTTGGGCTTTACATCACAATTTCTGGCCTGTTCATAGCAAATTACAAGGCAACAAATACCAGCCAGCTATTGGTAAAAAGCGTGACTTGACACACAGACAGTTGGAGACTATAATGGCTATAATTTCAGCAGCAACTGCACATGTGCTTATCACAAGTGTATCAAGTGACACCAACAAGCAATATATATGAACAATATATCACAGCGTCCAGCCAGGTGAAGTGAACTGTCAGAGTTGCTGGGGCGGTTATGGGTCGGCTTGCATATGGTAGATGTTTGCCACACTGTGGAGTCTGTTCCTCTGATATCTGCATGCTGTAATTAATCCTAATTTGGACCCATCTGTTATTAGCCAGGTATTCCTAATCCAATGATTGTTTCCATGATGGGTCCCCGTTGATTTTGCAGGCTGACCATGTGGCACATTGTATATTTCTATTTTAAATGAATCAATAGTGTAATATTTGGAGATCATGTTCTCACAATAAGCCCTCGTTCACTGCTGTGGGAATCAGAACGGCTAGTAGCAGCACTCAGACCTGTTGATCACGAGTAGTCTAGCGTGCAAAGAGAACAAATGCATGGCATAATAAAAATAAATCCAGCAAGTGTCAGTTGTTGCACTTGGATTCTCACACGTCTCAAACATTTCGTTTCAATTCTGAATGAAGCTCTGAAAGATCGTTAAAGTAAGCAGAGGTCATCGGTGGGAACAGATTCATTCTGTTGAAACTGTAGCGTGGACGCTCAGAAAGGTTTTAACTAGATATTTAGCATAAAACATCCAGTAGCGTGTGTTTACTTTAACGGTGTTTAATTAAATATGTATAAAATACTGTTTTACTCACCAGCAAAAATGAATGAACTACAACACGCGTCTTCGCAGCGTTAACGCTTCATTAAAGTAGCCGCCGTGCTTTTAGGAAAGTAGATAATAAACAGAGGAACAGCCGAATTAGTAAAAAATGACGAGATCAATTAAAGTGTCCAGGACGCGATTAAATTAAAAGACAAAAAGAAAAAAAAAACTCAAGGTGTAGCGACAACGAAAAACACACTCCTACAGATTCACCGTCTTCTTTCACACCAGGCGCGTTTCAAGCTTCAAGTAGCCGAGCGCGTGCGTTTTCTTCGGCAGAGAGAAGCAGCGCGGTGCACGAACGCTTTCTCCGACTTCCGCAGGATGCACCGATAGACAGAGGTGGTATATTCTCTCTCTCTCTCTCTCTTACTCACTCTCTCTCTCGCCGTTGCTAGAAACGCACGAGACGCACCGAGGCAGCAGCTGCTTACTTTCGCTCCGCGCAAAATCACTTTCCACTTCACTTCACTTCGCCTGCACGAGCTTCTTGAAATATTGCGATACGTACTGTATCCGGCGACATTAAACACAGAGCACTGCACATTAAAAGCGCAACCTTAATGTTTTACACATTTCGCACTCGCCAAAAAAAAAAACTTAAAGGCATACAAGGCGTCTGTTTTCTTAACTGGTCTAGAACAGAGACCTTGCAATGCTTTATAATGCGACAGCAGATGAGTGTAACCTAGTTCTCCGTATTCCTTTTAGCTTGACATTTGAACTCCAGTGCTTGTTGCACCCATATTCATGTGGAAATGTACACATGATGTTTTTAGACATAATTTTTACATAGACGTGTATTTTAGACACATTTTACATGTCATTCGTATCATTTACTTTTAGGTTTAGGATCACATGTCAGGTGGCCTCTGATCACTGATAACGTGCCCCTCTTTGTAATTACATCACAATCTCATAAAGTCCTAGCCTGTTTATCGCACAGCAGAAGGCAACATTAACCAGCTATTGGTATACAAAGCGACTTGAGCAGACTGGAGGTCTGGTGCGATTATTTCAGCAACAGCTGCATTTGTGGGGCAGTCGTAGGCTTGTGGTTAAGGAACCGGCCTTGCTACCGGAAGGTCCCTGGTTCGATTTCAAGTAGCGACAAGTCATGGCTGAAGTGCCCTTGAGCAAGGCACCTAACCCCA
>JAOUQV010000026.1:5382827-5393297 GCA_028565295.1 Aspidoras spilotus | reverse complement strand
ACCAGTAAAAGTACAATGTTTGACTCCCGTTCGTTTTATCTGAAGTTCTGTGAATGTAACTATATGCATACTATACAAGCACTTTTTCATATAGAAATCCCAGTCGAAGCACGTTTGTTGCCTAAACCTCCGGATTAAAAAATGACCATAAGAGCTGTCTATTGTTATGTATGAAAATGCACAACGAAATATAGCTATTCTTTAAATATGCATTTTTGTTGCTATTTACAATCACTTGTATATGATTTTCTTATTTTTATTTGTATATAAAAGCATAATTAGTGTGCTTTTATTTGCCCTCTACATCCCATACAGATTGGTAATGGAGCTCCTTTTTATATGCCCATTTTCTAAATATATACAACTGAAAACTGAAGCCTTACATACCTGGGACCACTGCTTTCAAATTAAACCGCATCCAGGTTTGGCTTTTTTATTGTTTTTAGTGCCTGCATTGGCCAGTAATATTTTTAGTTTTCTGCTTGGTTTTTAATCCAGAAACCAAAATTCAATATTGAGACTTTTGGGAATCTATTCTGAGGCTTTCCTGAACAATATGTCCTGTTATTGATTCTCCAACTTCCAAAATAACTACATGGAACTACAGTGTTATACAGGGAGAACGGAGGAAAATGTTGTTTATAAAATTGTAATCCATGGGCCACTGAGCTCCTTACTCACCATCATTTACCATAATTTTCCTACTTGAGTTCATAAGCATACAGAATGTTCTGGATAATGAATTCTAAAGTGAGAGGCTGAGTGAGCTGCACATTCTGTATGACATAACAAATTGGGTGAAAAGTATTTCTGCTGTATAGCACAGCATAATGGGTGTGTGAGTGTATGATTTTTGTGTGAAAGTATGATTAAGAGGAGCTTATAATGTCTTGTATCTCATGATCTCTGATATTATCCACAACACCAATGTGACACAGCTTTACTTATGAGAAATATTTCTTTGCATATAGAGTAGAGATACTGTACATTACAGCCATGTTCTTTTACTCTCAAAACTGTTCAAGCACAAACCTGATCAGCTGTGAATTTATGATACATTTTAGACTTTATGGGCCCTATCTTAATGCACAAGACACGTCGCTCTGTAATTGCTACCTTACACTTGTCAACAATCTATTTTTACACCTTCACCTATGTCGCTTAAATAGCAATGGTCCTTGCGGATATATTTACATCGATTAACTTTGTGGTCTTAAAATAATGTATGTTCGGGTAATTTTCTGTTTTATTGCTGTTTATCCTGGCAACGGAAAACACAGGTGAGCCATTGACTAAAAACAACCTTTGCAAACGTTAACAGTCAGACGTTTATTGCTATCTTGGCAATGAATAAAAAAAAAACCCACTGTAATTATGACAATTGACAAGTGGTTGAACAAAGAGGGGTGAGTGCAAATTTTGCACTTATTTCATACCTTTACTTTCATTCTTGATAAACAGATTTTTCTTTAAGCACATAGACTCTTTATGCACATACAGTTACTGGTCATAAAATTAGAATATCAAGTTGATTTATTTACAAAATTCCAATCAAAAAGTGAAACTTGTATATTATATGCATTCATTACACACAGACTGATATATTTCAAGTGTTTATTTCTTTTAATTTGATGATTATAACTGACAACTAATGAAAAACCCAAATTCAGTATCTCAGAAAATTTGAATACTGTGAAAAGGTTCAATATTGAAGACACCTGGTGCCACACACTATTCAGATAATTAACTCAAAATATCTGCAAAGGGCTTTAAATAGACTCTAGTTCTGTAGGCTCTACAATCATGGGAAAGACTGCTGACTTGACAGTTGTCCAAAAGACAACCACTGACACATTGCATAAGCATGGCAAAAAGTCACTGCTAAAGAGGCTGGCTGTTTACAGAGCTCTGTGTCCATGAACATTAATAGAGAGGTGAAGGGAAGGAAAAGATAGACAGATAGATAGATAGTAGTAGAAAAGGCGTACAAGCAATAGAGATAACAGCACCCTGGAGAGAATTGAGAAACAAAACCCATTCAAAAATATGGGGGAAATTAACAAAGAGTGGACTGCAGCTGGAGCTAGTGCTTCAAGAACCACCACACACCGACGTATGCAAGACATGGGTTTCAGCTGTCGCATTCCTTGTGTCAAGCCTTTCTTGAACAAAAGACCAGGTCAGAAGCGTATAAAGACAAAAGGAGCTGGACTGCTGCTAAGCGGTCTAAAGTAAAGTTCGCTGATGGAAGGAAATTAAGCATTTCCTTTGGAAATCAATGTGCCACGAGTCTGGAGAAAGAGAGGAGAGGCACAGAATCCACATCACTTAGGGTCTAATTCAAAGTTTCTATAGTCACTGGTGGTTTAGAGCGCCATGTCATCTGCTGGTGATGATCCACTGTGTTTTCTGAGGTCCAAAGTCAATGCAGCCATCTACCAGGAAGTTTTAGCTGACCTCATGCTTCCTGCTGCTGACCAACTTTTGAGAGATGCTGATTTTATTTTCCAACAGGACTTGTCCCCTGCATACAGTGTCAAAGCTACAAGTACCTGGTTTAAAAACCATGGTATTCCTGACCTTAACAAACTCACCTGACCTTAACACTATAGACGTTCTATGGGGTATTGTGAAGAGGAAGATGCAATACGCCAGACCAACAATGCAGTCCAGCTGAAGGCCACTATCAGAGAAACCTTGGCTCTCATAACACTTGATAACACACTGCTGGCTCTTAAAGGAAATGGCAAGTGACATGCTAACTGGTGCATTGCAAATTATGAGCAAAACACACCATGAAAAATAAGAATTAGTACATGCCTCTTGCATATATCAAGCTGTGCAAGACGCTATGCGTGCTTGATGGCTTGCATATAGATTTCTAAAAGAGAGCTTTTTGAACAAGGTGGCACAGTGGAGCAGTTGTTGGCTACTGCTTTACAGCAAGAAGGATCTGGGTTTAATTCCTAGGTGGGAGATATTGAGTCCTGTCTTTTTGGACTGTGTGGATTTCCTCCAGGTGCTTCGGCTTCCTTCCATATTGCCAAGACATTTGTTGAATGAATGAATAAACTTTTCATATGGATCATTTGCTCCTGAACACACACAGAATATTTAGTTATCTATAAGATCTTTTCCACCTTACCCTGTCCTCTGTATCTTCTGGGCTTCCTCTCTGCCTCCTGCTTGGCAGCTCCATTCCTAACTTCCTCCTAACAATACATACACCTGACCTTAACACTTATTTGCTTATGTCTAAACCAAATCAGTCTTCCCCTTTAAATTTTTCCCCCACTTTTACAACCCGCGCTGTCCCTCGGATGTTCTCATTTCTAATACTGTCTATCCTGGTCACTCCCAAATAGAACCTCAACATCTTAAGCTCTGACACCTCCATCTCTGCGTCCTGTCTCTTAGTCAGTGCCACTTTCTCCAAATTATACAACAAGGCTGGTTTCACTACTCTCTATCCTGTAACTTTTGCTTTGACCCCTTTGTCACATATCACTCGTGACACTTTTTCATCGATTCTTACTCTCTTCTTTACCTCTTTTCCACACTCCCTATTTCCTTGGACAGTTAATCCCAAGCACCTTTGTGACAACTTCTCCCTGTAGCCTGAATGTTCTACCTGCCTCCCTCTCATTTATACACATGTTTTCTGTCTTTCTACAGTTGACTTTGAATCCCATTCTTTTCGGAGCATAAATCCACCTCTCCAAGGTCTCTTCTAGCTGTTCCCTGCTCTCACTCTCACTCTGTTAGTCTGAGCAAGCATCACCAGAGCAAGGAAGAAGGGGTTTAGAACCGATCCTTCGTGCAGTCTCACCTCCACATTGAAACTATCTGTCACTCCTACAGCACATCTAACTACTTTAATGCTGTTTTAATGCATGTCCAAGAACCAGTCTAACATACATTTCAGCCACTCCGAACTTCCTCATACAACACCACAGTTCCTCCCACGGCATGCCACAACACAGTATGTCATCAGGTCCTGATTTTCCCATCCTTATTCTTTTTAAAGCTCTCCTCACTTAATTCTTGCTTATCTTTGCTAACTCCTGTTCCACAATTTATATGCCTTCCACTCTTCTTCCCTTGTCATTGTCTTCATTCATCAGCTCCTAAAAATACTCTCTCCATCTTTCCCTCACCCTCTCCTCACCTGTCAGTACAATTTAATTTTTATTCTTCTATTTCTATGAACCTGCCATGCTGCACATCCTTTCTAGCTCTATTTCTTTGTTTTACTGGTGATAAGATGACTTTTCTCCAACCTTACTGACTAAACTCACATACAACTCATCATAGGCTTTCTGCTTAGCCTTTACTAAATCCCCCTTTGTCCTATGCCTACTCTCTTCAATCCTCTCCATTTCTTCTTTACCAACCTCTTCCTCCGAATAACCCCCTAAACTCATTCCACCACCAGGTTTTCTAGTTGCTTTTTACCTGTCCAGATGACACACCAATTACCTTTCTTACAGAGGATGTAGTCTACCTGTGTGGTCCTGCCTCAACTCTTGTAGGTCAACCTGTGCTCATCTTTCATTTGGAAATGCGTTTTTACCACAGCCATTTCCATCCTCTTTACAAAATCCAACACCATCTGTCCTTTAGGTTCCTATCCTTGACACTCAACTTGCCCATCACCTCCTCATCTCCTTTGTTTTCTTTACAAACATGCCCATTGAAATCTGCACCAATAACCACTTTCTATTCTCTGTAAATGTTTCTACCATTTTATTTAGCTCCCTCCACAATCTCTCTTTCTCCTCTAGCTCACAGCCAACTTGTGGCGCATAGCCACTGACATCATTCAACTACCTCAATAGAGTTGCTAGCTTTAAACTAATCACCCTATATGACAATCCTAACACCTCAATAACACTCTTCGCATAATCCTCCATCATGTCCACCCCGACTCCATTTCTATTTACACCATGGATAGGCCTAGACCTATTATTTGATCTGAGTATGCTTTAGTATCTTGTGAAGCTTGTCCAACACAATTGTGCCACAAAGCATTTTATATAACTTCCATATAAAGTCAAAGAAAGCAAAAAATGAAGTGAAATATATATACATAATGTACTAAGTTATTAACTTCATAATTAGTACAAACATTTGTGAAATTTGGCTTGTTTCTAAAGTATGTTGTAGTTTTGAAATTAAAAAAAGTTGCCTTGTATGGATGTAATACACTAGATTTCCACACCTGCCTTCACTCACATACGAGCTAATCCAAAGGGTTCAATATGACGTAGGTCCACCCCTTGCAGCTAGAACAGCTTCAACTCTTCTGTCAAAGCTGTCCACAAGATTTAGGAGTGTGTTTAATTCCATTTTTGTAATAATCTGTCATCCATGTCTTTATGGACCTTGCTTTGTGCACTGGTGCACAATCATGTTGGAAGAGGAAGGGGTCAGCTTTAAACCCATTTCCCACAAAGTGGGGAGCATGGAATTGTCCAAAATGACCAGATATGAAGTCTGTTTGTATGCAGCTTAAGTGGGATTCAAACTTGAGTGCCCATCTCTGTTCTGCGGTGGACTAGTTATCTGATTAAGAGTGGCAGCTGGTCAAGAGGGGTTGCATGGGACCCTATTCAAGTCATCCAGTGAAGAAAGGCTCCTTAAATGTGTAAAAATAAAGTCAAGTCATATGGCATCATCGCTTTGCGATGTTTGGCTGCACAGATATGCTCTGTGGAATAGTGTTAAGCTGACTGAATATCTGGTCAGTTACTGCAGTCAAACCCTGATTCTAATGCTCCTGGCTGTTTCCAGAACATGTGCTCTACCAAATGATCTATCCAGGCTGTTGAACATATAGTACATTCATTTATTTAAAAAGAAAATATTTTTTTGTACTAATTAGAATTTATAATTGCAATTATTTAAAAATAAAGTCACTGCTAATGTCTTTCCTCCTTGGAATTCTGTTAACACGCACTGATGGTCAGTTAAACAAGCGCATTTAATTATTTATTGCTTTGTGTTGGTTCATGCTTGATAATAAACATTTAATGCTAATCAAATAACTATTTAACATTCGGTCATTCATTGTTGACTGTGATTTTCAGTTTGCCTGCACCCCAAAAACTTTTAAACACTTTCCAACAGTAAACTGCTGTCCAAGGTGTTTAAGGCCTCCAAACCATGAGAGATTTTATATGAGAAGTAATGGCTTTAATTGGCTCTCAGCTCCTGTTTGTTCCTTTATGTGGGATTAATAATGATAATGCACATCTGGAGTAGGCAGATCTACTGTGACAATAATAAATGTTAGTGGGTCTCTCGCAGTTACGTTCCAAGAATTTAGCAGCATATGAACAGAGCATCTGCTCTATCAGTAGCATCAGCTGCTTGGACTTCTGCAGTTAGCTGATGCAAACCAGATTCTGATGGTGTCATTCTGGCTTCTCCATCTTTTTGTCTCCTGTTCTGAATCGTGAAATACATTCCATATTTTGCTTATGGGTTTACGGAGTCATGCCTTTTCGAACTAGTTTAAGACAAATTAAGTATACGGTAAATGCCTGTTTGTACATACATAATGTATTTCCTTTCAATTTTTAAAAGAAGTCTAGAGACAAAATCATTATAGCACAGTATTTTTTTAGATTGAAAACCATATACTCTTTTTATATTTTTTTTGTAAATACAGCTAGAAATTAGCAAGAGGTTTAAATGCAATTAAAAGCTGTTGATCTACTGGGATTTTCATGCACAATAATATCTAGCATTTACAGAGAATTGTCAGAAAAATAGTAAATATGCAGTGATTAGATAGTTGTGTGGACAAAAATGCCTAGGAATAAGCAGACTGGTTTGAAAAGAAAGAAAGGGAACCGTGACTCTAATATCCACTCTTTAGAACCAAGGAAACACTGTTAAAAGTATGCCATTAAGAATTAAGGCAGGTCTGAGGGCAAAAGGGGTTGCAAACCTTTACTAGAAAGGTGTACTTAATAAAGTGGCCACTGTTTATTCAATGCATCCAGAAAGTATTCACAGCGCTTCATATCTCAAGCGCCGGGGCACAGCTATTTTCTGATTTCTTAATTGGGTTCAAATCTGAGCTCTGGCAGGGCAACTGAAGAACATTTACAAAGTTGTCCCCGAAACCACACTTTTGTTATCTTGGTTGTGTGCTTAGTGTCTTTGTCCCGTTTGATGGTGAACCTTTGCCCCAGTCTGAGGTCCAGAGCACTCTGGAGCTGGCTTTCTACAAGGATATCTCCGTACAGTGCTCCATCTATCTTTTCCCCGATCCTTAATTAATAAGGCTGTGACATAATAAAATGTGGAAAAAGTGAAGCGCTTTGGCAAAAAAAATTAATTGGTCATAAAATGTGATCTGATCTACATCTAAATCACAAGTACAGAAAAAAACACTGTGTGCTTAACTGAAGAAAACACAAAAAATTATAATATTTCAAGCTTTTTTAATGCTTTCCATTAAGCATTCACAGTGATAGTGGAATAAGTTAACCCTTAAACTAATGACTTCAACAAAAGCCAATTAGAGTAAGTAATTAATAAAAAGCAGAGTGTAATCTATGATACAATATTAGTGCAAGGTGTAGAGTTACTCTGACTTATAAAAGACACTTAAACTTTTTTTTAAGATCGTGTGGAATGACCTCAAGAGAACTGTACACACCAGACATCCTAAGAAAACCAGTTTTGTAAGAAAGAAAATCTCTCCTGAACATTGTGTAGGTCTGATCAAGAGAAACGTTTGTTGAAGGTTATTGCTGCCAAAGCAGGTTCGACCAATTATTAAATTTACTTACTTATAATATTACTGTGAATGTGTCTAATAAAGATATGAAATATTACAATTTGTTTGTGTGGTATTAGGTTAAGCATATTGCATATGCCTATACTTGGGACTTAGATGTCGGTCATATCATATTTTATGATCAATTAATGTGGAAAATCAGGTAATTTCATTATAATATAATAATATACAATATAAAGTCTGTGTATGTGAGAAAGAGTTAAGCCCTAAACCATTGCTTAGCTAAAGTGTGATCATACTGTTAGTATACACTTTGTTACAGTGTATAGTTACGAGGCTTTTGGAGTTAAACTAATACAAACCCGATTCCAAAAACATTGGGACAATGTACAAATTGTAAATAAAAATTGAATGCAATCATTTACAACTGATAGAAAACATAGACAACATATCAAATTTTGAAAGAAATTTCATGGCAAATATTGGCTCATTTGAAATTTCGTGACAGCTGCTCATAGAAGCAAACATGGGAAAGGGATCACCAATGCCCATAAATCTCCACTGACAAATAGTGGAGCAATATTAGAAAAGAGTTCAACAGTGTAAAATTGAGTTTTAACATATCATTATTTACAGTGCTTAATATCATCAAAAGATTCATAGATATGGAAGAATTTCTGTGCGTACGGGTCAAGGCCGGAAACCATACTGAGTGCCCTTGATCTTTGCGTCCTTAGACGGCACTGCATCACATACAGGCATGCTTCTGTTATGGAAATCACAAAATAGGCTTAGGAATATTTCCAGAGAACCTTACCTGTAAACACAATTCACCGTACCATCCTCCGTTGCCAGCAAAAGCTCTATAGTTCAAAGAAGAAGCCGTATCTGAACAAGATCTTCTCTGGAGCAAAGCTCATTTAAAATCAACTGTGGCAAAGTGGAAAATTGTTCTGTGGTCAGACAAATCAAAATTTAAAGTCCTTTATGGAAATCAGGGACGTCGTGTCATTCGGACTAAAGAGAAGACGGACGACCCAAGTTGTTATCAGTGCTCAGTTCAGAAGCCTGCATCTCTGATGTTATGGGGTTGCATTAGTGTTTGTGGCAAATCTGGAAGGGCACCGTCAATGCTGAAACATATATCCAGGTTCTAGAGCAACATATGCTTCCATCCAGACACCAAATCCAAATAGTAAGTAATATTTAATGAAAGAACAATTGTTTGCTGGAAGGATTGCTTGGTTATTTTCCATACACTAGACTCACATTTAATCAGTTGCATACTATAAGCAAATGTATAAAAAAATTGCAATGACGAAAAAAAAACCTACTTATTCAGTATCATACTCTTTCATCTGTATTTAATGAGTGTGAATGGGTGTGTTTTTTTTAGGTTTATATACTGTATGTGTGTGTAATGAATGCTAAACATATTCAGTTGTTAATATGCTTATGGAGTTGTTAATTAAGCTACGCTATTAAATTCATATATTTGTAAATCTGGCTCTAAAACTCTTAGTACATAATTAGCTACAAACCTCAATGCACTAGGAGCACAGGGAAACATGCTAGAACATTTTTAAGCCACACTTACTTTTTTGGACCCATTAAAGGAAATTTAATCCTACAGCATACAAATACAAATGTGTGTTAATAAACTCTGTCAAGTTTAGTGAAGAGCCAAATTTGTGTCTTAGATGTGGTCTACAGATTTTTGACATGGGGTGATTGTGCCACACGAACGCAGCTTGAGCCTTATGGTAATATTGTGGTTTTAATAGAACAAAATAAAACTGAAATATATATTTTGTGTTTTATGATTTAATTGCATTTTATGGAGATTGCAATCTTGCCTGCGTTCATAATGTCATTCACTGAATGTATCAGAACCTGTTCTGATAGTTTTCTGTTAGCAGAGAAAAGAAAAGAATAAATGGGTGACAGAAGTGGTCAGGAAAAGAGGAAGTTGATTTCCTCCATATGTTTAATTAGACTATACACTAACTCCATTTTGAACATCAAGAACTGGGAAGAAAGACAGAGGAAGAAACAGAAAGGGGCATGAAAGGGGATAGCACAACTAACCACAAGAACCTGTACTTTTTCTTTCTTTTATTTTATATTCATCTTTTTAAATATAGGTTTACTTCATATAAAGTGAAGACCATGTGTGTATGCATGTGTGTGGCCTGTTTCTCTGTGTGCCAACAGCTAAAAGACTAAATCTGTTTCCAATTCCGGAGAGGAAACATACATTGCTAAGTCTATACAGCTTGACAGTTCGAGCTACTGATGCTCTCTGCCAGTGTGCTGTGATGAGGTGTGAATGAGTGCAAATGCTTGTTTACAAACAACCCCAGGCCGCTGACAGGGTGACTTGCACGTTGTTTGGGTTTGGCGTTCCGATCACCCCTCGGACGTCGAGCTGGGTCAAGATAGCTTAGTGCTGTTTGGAATAGAAAGATAAGTGTAGGAAAACATTCTGTGGTGTGCAAGCTGAGGAAACTCGCACACAAACACATAAACATAGCTATGAGAGTTCAACAAATGAGTGTGTACAAAACACGTCCTTAGATTTAGTTCTTTTTTATTTAGATATCACCTTGAAACAAAGCAAATATATTTATATTTAAATATTAGTGCTTATTGTATTTGGTGGCAGTTTGCCAGTTGTTTATTATTATTATTATTATTATTATTATTATTATTATTAT
>JAOUQV010000026.1:5352734-5367404 GCA_028565295.1 Aspidoras spilotus | reverse complement strand
GCGCCAGCAAGACGTGCACCAACAATTTGTCCTCTTTTGAATTCTGGTATGTCACCCATAATGTTGTGTGCATTGCAGTATTTTGAGCAAATCTGTGCTCTTACCCTGCTAATTGAATCTTCACAATTATTTTTTAACAATTCTACATTAAAGCGTCATAGTATACACTTACTGGTGCAATGTGCAATTAATGAAGATTGGCCACCAGGTTTGTCCAATTTAGCGACTAAAATGACAGGTGCTTCAGTTTCATTGTCTAACCCCTGTATATAACACCATTTAAATATTATATAATGACCCGAATAAACTTTTCTATTAAAGCAGGTGTTCTTAAGACAGGCAAAAACATATGGAGTTAATGCCAGCATAACTGCTTATGGTCTATGGTGTGTGTGTGTGTAAAATCTTGCTACTACTATTATTGTATAAAGCAGCCAGTGTTGCATGCTCTCTGAAAGGAATCCTCTGCATTGATGTGACTGTAGAAAACGAAAATGTTAAACACAGGGTTTGCATGGGTGTTGTACGTAAAAAAACAACAAACGAATATTCTGGCAGCCATCCGATGATCGAATCAGTGACAAAACACTTTACTGTCCTAGAGGACGAAGGGCATCCACAAGGATTTCCACAAACACAGTATATACACCTGTATGTGTTTTCATTGGTTTTCCGTATACATATTGTTACATATTTACTGCAAAAGCATGGCACATTAGTAATATGACAGAGACCTTTCTGCTGTGGGACTTTAAGACTCCTAGTTTGACAACAGAGAGCATTACAAATAGGATAGGGAGAGATTAATTTACTCTAGCCTTGTGTACTTAACCAAACAAACGCTTGTGATACTTATAAACATTGTAATCTGGTGTGATAATGCTGGGAGAGGGCCAGGGAGAGAAGAGACTCATCTAATCAGTATGAAGCTCCCATTCATTCACAGATTTAAAGCTGAAATTAGCATGTGCCTTATAATATAAATAATATAAAATATCATTTTATAAATGAATACACATTTTGTCAGGGTGTGCTATGAAGGGATTTATATAGAGCCACTAGTAACACAGAGATTTATGCAGCTCTAAACGATCACGTAAAATATGAATGAACACTTACCAGAACGGTCACCTGATTGGAATGGACAGCTATAGGCAGTTTACATGCTAATAAAGTATTTAAATTCTTATGGCTTATGTTTCCATATATTCTGTACTCTGGTTCCTTGCTATCTGTTTATTCCATTTTTCCGTGGTTTTTAACTGTGTTTGGTTTATAGTTTTTCATAGAATTTTTTGTTATTTATTTTTGTATTAAATACAATACATCTCTGCATGTACTTCCGACCACCTTCCCATGTCTTTGATCACTCCATGAAGGGATTCATGACAGAATGTTGTACCGAAAACAAGGAAGTATGAGAGAAAATTTATTTACCAGAGATTGTTGGAGTTCTGCGTACTTGCCAAGAACATGCTTAGAGAGCAAGTAGACATTGTAGTCGCCCTGGTTAGAGACCCGTCTAGTCATTAGGCATGCTCCATAAAAAAACAAGTAAGGAGATAGAATTAGTGGTAGAGAAAAGCGAGTTATGGGCAATAATGGACGCTGATCTCCAGAAGTCATCACATAACAAGCACCACAGGTTGCCACACCTGTACTGATCCCTATTCCAGCAGTCATCCAATGCGCTACGAAGCTGCAGGTGCCAGGAAAACTCCCGGTTGACACCAATGCTGCAGTAAGTTGTAGTACAACAACAGGTGTCATTACTTTAACATACCCAGATACCAGTAGGGCAGGATGCTGTCCTGATTCCCTGCTTTGCTGTGGAGGTCACTGCACCGCTAACTCAGCTGGCTAACAATTCTCTCCACCTTCTCCACCTGGTGCTTCACAGATGTTGGCAGCTACTCACATAGCCGTCTAATGAGCTCCATTTCCCATGCTTCACAGTGCTCAAGACTCCCCCCACTGACTTCACGCAGTACTGCACTCCCCCAGCTGGCTCTGATGAGACTCTGGCTTTTCTTCTAGCTCCATGGAAAGTTCTGAGGTTCTGAATCCTACTCATGACTCTTAATGCACTCCTAACACACTTCATAATCCACCAGGGGCTCTGCCTTCTCTTAAGCATCCACCACCGGGCATACCTGCTTTAGCCTCTTTCAAAGGACACGCCTGATCTTCTGCACCCAACTGGGAGTCTGCCTGCTCCAGTTTCAGCCTACCGTGACCAAGAGCTTTTCCTCCTGGATTTTAGTTGGCTTTACAGACATCTCTTGCTCAGGGGGGTTTTGGATTATGCACCCAAGGCCCAAGGATTATGCACCCAACTCCATTCCCCATAACTCACCCAGGGGAGAGACTCTTGTTACTTTTTGGGTGATTCAAAGCACTTTGAGAGGGGGTTATGTCATTGTGTGCTATGGCGGGATTCATCTGGCATCACCAAAATTCGTGCAGCTGCGTCACCTGAACGAACAAACTAGTATAGTCATATGATTTAAATAGACAGCTGTTGCCAGTTTACACACTGATTAGGTTTTGTATATAACTGTGTTCTCTATTTTTGTATTAAATAACATATATCTCTGCGTGTACTTCCAACCAACTTCCTGTGTCTTAGTTCACTCAACAAAGAGATTAATGACACAGAAACTGTAAACCAGATATTACTGGTCACAAAAGCACATGTGCCTCTGTCAGCCTCCTGATTTGGCTTTACAAAATAGAAATTTATAGATACAAGAATTGACTATAGTTGTCTTAGCCAGCTGAGGCTCTCACCGCCATACTGATAGTGTTGTGGACAAATATTTGTCCAAGGATCTAAAAGGAAATTGCATCTTGTTGCATCTCATATAGTAAAGAACTATTTAGTGACCTAGAAAGACCTAACCATCTTTTGACGAGAAAACTGTCAAGGCTTCTTCATTTGATACTGGCACTCCATATGCTTAGGAGTGGCCACAGGCACACTGACATGCTTGTAAATACAGATTTTACCCAGCAATTCTGACTGGTTCAATGCTCTTTCAAATGCTTTGAGATCCACGCAAGATGAACTTTATGAATTCTTCATGCTTCCTAGTGCTGTCATACAAGCTTTTTGGTGATAATATAGATGGTAATGACAGTAAGGCTGAGGCTTAAATGAGTCATATTGTCCTATTCAGCACCACTGACCTGGAACTGGCTACTTTAAACATCATAACCTTCTTTGAGGCAGTGTAGAACAGGCCTACAGTGTACTGACTACTGTGTGGTGAAAAACTGCTTAACTTCACTCACAAACTTATTTATTTTAACTCTGTCAAAGAGAGAGAAAGTGAGAATGAGAGGGGGAAGGGGGTCTCGGTCTCACCTGTCACTCTTAAAATTAATCATTTTAATACAACCCCATTTCCAATGAAGTTGGATAGTTGTATAGAACTTAAATAAAAACAGAATATGATATTTTTTCAATCCATATTCAATTTAATACACTACAAAGACATGATATTTAATGTTCAAAGAAATAAACTTTATTGTTTTTGGTAAATATTCATTAATTTTGAATTTAATGCCTGCAACACATTGCAAAAGAGTTGGGACAGGGGCATGTTTGCCAAATCACCTTTCCTTTTAACAATACTCAAGCGTTTGGGAACTGAGGACAATTTTTGAAGCTTTGAAGGTGAAATTCTGTATGCACCTTTCAGCAGTAATGGTGCCCTCATAGTACAGATTTTGAACTTTGCACTGATAGCACTTTGCGTCAGTACTCAAATGAGCTTGGGCCCAAAAACAACAGTGGTATTTCTGGGTGTTGTTTTCTGAGCATGACAATGGATTTCTGTTCTTGAGCCCATGTTGTAATATCCATTATAGAACGATATTGTTTTTTAATGCAGTGCAGCCTGACGCATCCAAGGCTTTATGTTGCAATGTGTAGATATTTATATGCTATAATTCTCTCTGAAATAACATAAACACCCATAGCTTTTAAGAACTAACACATTCCTATAGAAAAAACAAAATAATTGTGCCCTCAAGGCACAACACCCTAAATTCCTTGTAATTTGCACATTGAGAAATGTTGTTCTATAACTGTTGGACTATTTGCTTATGCTGTTGTTTACAAAGTGGTGAACCTCACCCCAGCTTTTCCTCTGAAAAACTGAGACTTTATCATGACACTCACCTGTCTCCTCACATGTGGAATCTTCTAAATAGAGGTCTTTAAGCATTTCCTAACTTTCCCAGACTTTTCTTGCCTCTGTCCCAACTATTTTGGAACATGTTGCAGGCATCAGATTCAAAATTAGTGAATATTTGCACAAAAACAATCAAGTTAATCTGTTTGAATATTAAAAATCTTGTCTTTATACTTTATACTCAAATTGAATACTGTATTTGTTGAAAAGGATTTGCAAATCATCATTTTCTGTTGTTTATTTATGTATTTACAATCTCCCAACTTCATTGGGTTGTATTCAAAATATCTGAATTTTGCATACAGTATCTTATTCAAATACATGGGTGGTTATGGTGTGAGGCAATGAAGATATGAATTCACTTCGAATTGTGTAATAGCCTTACAAACTGGATTGACGACCTGCTGCTATCTCACTGTGTGACAACTATGTACTGTTTGCAGACTCTTAATGAAAAATATGTTTCATCATTTTCCATAGTCTATGTAATTTCACATACAGTATGTGTATAACATTTATTCTTGCTAAGCTGACATAAAACCACAATGATAACATTAAAGTTTAAAGTTTTGCTAAACGGCTAAAACATATCCAGATATCAATGTATCAATTAAATTGTAAATTAATTGAATTAGAGATTGGTATGCTCAGTCAGCTTAAACCTATCCCACAGGTCACATCTGTGCAGAAGATTATGAAAGTGAAATGACTTAGGATACACATTCTTGGTTACATCAAAATCAACGAGCACTTGAAAATTCAAAGCAGGCAGAAGAAGTTATATGAATGCTTTAAAGGTTACAGCAATTTTTTAGATATATTCTACACAGCCGATTGTAAAACAGTTGGGAAAAATACAAACTGAAAATAAAAACCGAATGCAATGATTTACAAATAAGACAACATTTCAAATGTCAAAATTAAAACAGTTTAAAATTTCATGCCAAATATTGTCTCTTTTGAATTTTTTTGACAGCAACACACCTCAAAAAAGTTGGGAAAAGGCAATAAGAGGCAGGAATAGTTAAAGGTACAAACAATTGCAATTTATAAGATCAATTAGCAATAGGTCATTAACATGACTGGTTATAAAAAGAGCATCTTGGAGTGGCAGTGGCTCTCGGAAGTAAAGATGGAAAGAGGATCACCAATCCCCCTAATTCTGCGCTGACAAATTGGAGTGATGTCAGAAAGAAGTTCGAAAGTGTAAAATTGCAAAACACAATTCACCGTGCCATCAGCTTCAAAGAAGAAGCCGTATCTAAACAATATCCAGAAGCGCAGACGTCTTCTCTGGGCTAAGGCTCATTTAAAATGGACTGTGGCAAAGTGGAAAACTGTTCTGTGGTTAGACAAATCAAAATTTTAAGCTCTTTATGGAAATCAGGGACACCATGTCTTTCGGACTAAAGAGAAGAAGGACGATCCAAGTTGTTATCAGCGCTCAGTTCAAAGCCTGCATCTCTGATGGTAAGGGGTTTCATTACCTTATGTGGCATGGGCAGCTTACACATCTGGAAGGACATCATGAATGCTGAAAGGTATATCCAGGTTCTAGGGCAACATAAGCTCCCATACAGACCTTGCATTTTCCAACATGCAATGCCAAACCACATACTGCATCAATTAGAGCATCATGGCTGTGCAGAAGAAGGGTCCAGCTACTGAACTAGCCCGTCTGCAGTCGAGAAAACATTTGCACATCATAAAATGGAAGATACGACAAAAAAGACAGTTGAGCAACTAAAATTCTACATTAGACATGAATGGATTAACATTTCTATCCCTCAACCTGAGCAACTTGTCTCTTGAGTCCCTAGTTTAAGATGTTGTAAAAAGAAAGGGGGATTTTTGAGTTGTGTTGCTGTCATGAAATTTCGAATGTCTCACTTTCGACATGTGATATTTTGTCTATGTTCTATTATACAATATCAGTTTTTGAGATTTGTAAATTATTGCATTTTTAACTTTTTATAAACAGGTTTGTATGTTTGCATGGTACGAAGTGCAACAACACACAAACGCTTTCAGCTAAAAAAAAAAGAAAAACTTCCACTGATATTCACACATGACCAAATGCACTGGAACAGTCTGTGTGTATGTAAATGTGAGAGAGAGAGTGATCACAACAGACACGTTTCTCAGAAGCTTCTAAAGAGCTTTAGTGTATGTGAATGTCAAAACCTCATAGCATCTCAGTGCATCTAAATATATGTGATAATAAATTAGCAAGTGATTGATGTAGTAATTTGGAGAGGTGTCAGTGGGCAAATCCTTTCCACTCTATGCTCTCTCTGCCTATGATCTGAGCTGGTATTTTTAGGGTGTTTTATTGTTGATGACCTTTAGCAGGGTTTAGTAATAATGCACATTGATTTATACTGACTAATGTGATCAAATCACTTCTGCAGGTGTTTACTCTGCCTAACCACCTTCTTCTTTATATATTCTTTTTCCTGATAGTCTAAAGAAACAGTCTATTAATTATATGACAGCCTGTGGATATATCCTTCCACACCCATTCATGTTAATTATAATAAATAATAATTTTACACTAAAATATAATTTTAGTTATGGAATCTTTCAAAGCACTCAAGGACAAGGAACTAGAGAGAGCATACATATACATACACAATATAAAACAATAAAATTAAACAATACAATCAGACAGTTCTATTTAAACAAACCCAAATACCAACACAATATCAGTTAAACTAAAAATAATAATAAAAAGGGGAAGCTTGAAAGATTAAGAATATTCTAACTTAAATAGGTGTGAACCATGGTATCCCTTTTCTTAATTGGCCAGCAATCCTATCTGACCTTAACACTATAGAAAATCTATGGGGTATTGTGAAGAGGAAGACACCAGACCCAACTATGCTTCTAGCACCTTAACTTCTAGAACTGATTGTTCACTTTCTGCATAATCAGGTACTGCTTTAAAGATTTAATTACTGAGATAGTATAGATTTTCTGTTTAATTTTTAATTTTATTTATTAAATAATTGTACACAATTGTTATAGGTCGTCATATGTTTGAGATGGTTGGCTACGTATGTGGGATAGTGATAAACTGACTGATCCTAATCTCTTGCAGCCCGGAGCATCGAACCCCAGTTATTAACATTCCTGGCATTGCCAGCAACACACCATACAAACTAAGTTGTCTAGGCTGCATAATACATATTATATTTAACACAAATTAATACACAAATTAAGTGCTTTCAGACAGTGTGTCTTTTAGTGTCACTTGAATTAAATCCACTTCTGAGGAATTGCTTGTGATTAAGATAGGTGCAAATAATAAACACATTTCAGTTTTTAAAAACTTTGTCTGGTGTGCCTTTTTTAGGGTTTGTCCCTGTGCTGCCAGCTCGGAATTGACTTTTATGCATCTCTGACCACGGTGTAGTGGGTCTGAAAGTGAGTGTGTTAGTGAGCGAGTATAAGAAAATCATATCGGTAGAACATACGGCAGTTTCTCTCTGTAATGAAAAATGTTCACTATTTGTAATAGGCAAATGTTTCAAAATGTATAAATCATTAATCATCAAACAAAAAATATAGTAAACCATATCATTAATCTTTGCTAAACACCTAAGCAAAACACTAACCCTGGACCTAGTTCTAGGCCTAGCCCTGACACCACCACAGCGATCAACTTAACAAACATAAAAGTGTCCTTGGTTATCTTGAAAGCTGCTATATAAGTTGAATGTATTAATATTGTTGTTATTACAAATGCACACCCTCAATCACCTGTCTTACCACAGCCCTATATAACACCCTACATTTAACCCTAACAAGCTGTTGAATGTGTACATTTTTTTTTAATATGCTCATGAAATGCCACACATATAGTATTCTATAGATTTTTTTTTAAATGGTCTAGAAGAAAAGCGAAAGAAAAACAAACCAATAAATCAGCATTGCTTGAGGAATGCAGGTGGATTTAGGAAAAAAATCCCAAATTATGAGATCATAACTCTGCTGACTGATAGTTGTGAACTTGTGAACATTTTGTTTCATTTTATTTAACTGACCATCACCACTGTGTTTGTGTATTTTTTAAACATTGCTAAGTAAGTGGTAATCCTTATAAAGGGTGTTGAGCAACTACTGCATGTCACGGTATTAAAAATTTAAACATGACAGCTGGGTTTAAAGCTTTGTCAAAGTGACTCTTAAACCAGTTATTTACAGGGACTATTTACAGGGATTTACAGGATCCCAAGTAATCTTTTTTTGAAATCATGAATGTAAAGATACACAGTAATAAACACATTTACACAAATCATTTCATAAGCAGATATTTCAAAGAACTATATTTCCTAGTTCTTTTTTCCTGGCAGAGTATAGGAGTGAGGACACCCATTCCAGTAGCATCCCCATTCCTGAATCTGAGCCAAACCTGATGTCACTCGTTCTTTCTCTATACAGGAATAGACCATGATCTCAGAGAAGACCGTTCCACCTGCCCCAGGTGCCTCAGAACAGAAGGGTCACCTTGAGTTATTAATCAGTCTTCAAAAGTTGCTGACAGCCAATAGGGCATGGCAATCGTGTCCCAATGAGACTTATGTTGGCTGGAACTGACATATGGTTTCATTATAGCATCATTGTCTTCTCATTTTTCCTTCAGATCAGATGTCACTTTTATTAGACTTTGGACAGCTCAGGTCTTATTTTAGTGAACTACGTTATACATTATTGTCGTGTAGGCAATACCATACAGCATACCACAACAATTAGGCAGCCACCTCTAATGTTCTGGCTTACATGTACAAGGTGACAAATTTATTGTAACTGAGTAGGTAGCCTAAACAGTCCACTATAATTCACTGTTATATCTGAGCAGTGTCCATAGCAGCAGCCTACATTAAATTTGGCAGCTTTACCTTGTAATTTACAAATAAACAAAGCCCAAAATGTCTGCAAGTTAAAATCTGACTGACAATGTTCCATCCCAAGACTGACTAAACTCTTTTTAGTCTTGGTTCCTCTCAAATATTTTTCTTTCACTATGACAGTTGTGTTCATGGTTAGAGACTAGTTTATATTCTACTTAAAAATGGCTGAGAGCAGAGTGTGAAAGCAGCACACTCAATTTGCATAGTATATTTATGCAGCATGTAGTTTTGCTTTGCCATACTGTATACTGTATACAGTTACTGTATAAAGTTTTACACCCTTTGTGAATTTACTGGAGGATCAAATGATTTTCTCAGACAATTAAAAAAAAATTACATGAACTGTATTTAAGTCATTAAACTACAAGTGTGTTCACAAGGGAGAGCAGCAGTATCTGCAAAGTAAGAAGGGTAGAATTTATACCACCAAAAATGTTGAAAGAGGGATGTACTCCTGACCAGAGCAAGGTGGGAGAATGACCTGGCTAGAGGAGTGATGTCCTACCCAGAGAAATTAGTCAGAATTATGACTTGACTGGAACAAAGTGGCAGAGTGATATCCTTAACCAAGCTGGTATTTTACAGCCATGTTCTCAGCAGAGCACTGACAGTCTTTACTGGAGCAGATAAGAAGAGTAATGGCCTCAGTGAAACAGGCAGACAGAGTGATACTCTCAGCAGAGCAGGGAGATGAAATGACATCCTTATCCTTAGGTGTTTGTCATGAAGTAAAGAAATAGTATGCATATGCAAACATGTTTTATTTATAAACAACATGCAAACAACCAAAAACTTTTAAATGTGTATAACAAAGTATGGGTTCAAGACATGCAAATTACATGGCCCATAAAAAAGCAGGGGTTGATCACAGACAAGATAAGGCTTATATATTAAATTCAACTTTCTTTCTGTAAAGCTTATTACAATGGACCATTGTCCCAAAGCTGCTTTACAGATCATGTCATGTGCTGAGTATAATAGGAAATGTAGCCCAAGTTGGCTATCATAAATCAGCTTGGATAACTAAGTTGGTAGAGAGTGCTGCTGGAAAAAGCCAGAAATGTTAGTAATTGGGGTTCGAATCGCCAGGTCTGCAACAGCTGACAAAAGATTGGCAATGCACTGACAACTTATCCGTATCCCATGTAGCACATTTGTGCAGCCAACCATTGCAAAGCGATGAAGGCTTATGATATTATGGCATAACGATAAGAAAACACTACTAGAAAAAACGTTTACATTAAATGCAAATGATTAATATACACCTGCACAAATATTACATGCTGGCCTAAATGTCCTAGAAGATAAAAGATCCTAGGTTTGATACCCACTCACCTAACTCAAGCGACGCACCTAACTCAATATGGTTTCCAGGGTGCTTTGATATAGGGGGTTGTCAAACTGGTCATGAAAAGGTTTGATTAGACGGTAAGCCTAGAAAAAATTATGTGGGAAAAACAATACTGTGCATCACAAAATTAACTCCATACCTACAGTGAAGCATAGTGGTGGCAGCTAGAGATTTATTGAAGGGATAAAGAATTATGAACAATTCCATATTTGAGTTAAACCTGGATGCCTGTTCTAAAAACATGAAAAGGATTTTCACCTTTCAGCATGACAAGGACCAAAGGCATACCTCCATATCAACAAAAGAATGCCTTCACCTGAAGAAGATCAAAGTTGCCCTTAATCTGACAGATTTGGAGAGCTGTTGCAATGAGAAATGATCAAGATTGCCAAGAAAAGACGTGCCATGCTAAAAGATGATTCTTCTTCTTTCTTTGTTCCCCAAAATGTTTCAGTTTGTTTTTGATTCATTTGTGCGGATCAAGTAATATTAGAAGTCATAAAAATTCTTAAGGGATTGTTCTTGGTCTCATTTTTTTGATATAAAACTTGCCATTTTAACAAGGGTGTGTAGACTGTTATGCCCATTTGCTTAAGGCCATGACAATAGCACATTCATTAGACGCCACATTGTCTACAATTTTGTTCATGGGACACTACAACAGAAACATACAAAACTCTCGAAAATAACATACTGATACTGTAATATATTCTAACAGTCTAATATATTCAGAACCCAATTTCTTCTGCCAATCCTCCTGATATATAGAACAAAATTGGCTTTTTTGTAACTATACCTGAAAATATCAAAATGTTAACAGTATAGAAAATGCAAATACAATATTAATGAAGTTTATTCAATTGCAGACCGAATAAACAAAAGCTAACAATGATGTTTTGTCTGGACTGATTTATTTAATTTAATAATATGCAGCCATTCCTAAATTCCATGTCTTAAACACATTTCAAAAAACAACTGAGCTAATAATGAATTTATTACCATTCATGCAAACTTGAAATACAGTTTGGAACTGAGGATAGCAAAACATAAAATATCTTGCGGTTCATACTGTCTTTTGTTTGTGTGTTCTGTACTGTCCCCTTTTATGCTTAAATGTTCATAAACTCTAGGAGGAGCTGCTCATTATCTAGTTGAAGTAGGTGTGTTTAGGCATGCTAGGCAAGTCTAGGCTGAAAACTTATTTATTTATTCAAGCATATACTTCATAGTCCATTATAGTTCAGGGGTCAGAGCTGGAGGGTTCATGATTATAATGTTTTGGTAAACTAGGATGTTTGGATGCTGTCGCCCGGCCACTCTCACTAGATCACTCAGGTTTTTTGAAGGTGGAGTGGCTTGCTGCTTTATGTCCCAGGGTACCCTCTTGTTTGTGTCAACTTCTGGTTCTACCCTGTAGTTATGCTGTCATAGTGCTAGTCTGATGGAGTTTCTTCTTGCTCTCTGCACAACTTGTGTTTGGATTGACCATTAGATAGTGGATCTTATCTAACTCTATTATTTTCCTCTTTCTCACTTTTCTCCCTTTTTTATTTTTATCTTGTCTTTCTTCTCCACTTTTTCATAAGAGCTACACCTAATACGACAGAGGCACCAGGAGATGTCAGTGACCCTGCGCCTGCCGGATTCCCTCAGACTGCCCATATCTTAACATCATCACCTTCACTTCAATTATTATTATTTTTCAATGTTATATAATATTGTTAGTTATAGAATTATGTATTAGATGTATACAGATTGTACTATATCATTTAGTTTTTTGCACTGGACTTTTGATTTTAATAAATAAATCATAGCATTCATATTTGACAGAGAATATTATTTTTGTTATACTAAGCCACAGTTACAGAAAATCTAACTGATTTCATAACAGAGTTTTTGGTAAACATTTAAGTAAAGTACTCTGACAAAACATAATAGGTATCATCTTAGTATTTGTTATAGTTGAAATAATATGTATATATTTTCCCCTAAAGAATTAATAGTATTTACTCAAAATGAGACCTGCAGCATATAAGCAGTAAATAAAAGTTCAAAAGCTATAGTGCTGAAGTTGAATAAAATGATCTAATGCAGCATTAGGTGACAACATAGTGGATTATTGTAGATACTGTATATAATGGAATAAGTGATCCATGTCAAAACACTCGGTTCAAATATATGTAAGTAACTGTATTTTGTTGTTGATGATAATGCTCTTAATGATGCTGTTGTTGTTGATGATGAAGACATACATCGATACAAAAAAGTACTTTGATTTTCATTTCATTAAATTTTCATTTTTAAAGTGGGCAGTGCATCCTAAGAAAACCGGTGCATTAAATGCCCTCAGACCTTGTAAACCCTACGCAATGACAGACCAGAGTCAGTGACATTCCTAAACACATCCCACCCTACACACACACCCACACACACCTCCCACCCACACATCTCAGTGCTCCAGTATCAGAGAGAGAGAGAGAGAGAGAGTGAGAGAGATCAGAGAATAGGAGATACAGTACTTATGGCAGAGCAGAAGGTTCTCGCCAGCTGTTGTTTCACAGCTGCAGGAACATCACACCTCAGAGGAACAGACTCACACTTGCCCAACGGACGTAGGTAAGCGCGCACGGTCTGCACACGCGTCCGTCGCCCCACTGAGACCTTTATAATAGTTTCAGAAGAAGAGGCTAGTCGAAAACGCTCCCTCCAGCTCTCTGGCTAGGATTATTTCTGGTGCGTGTGCCAGCTGCTGGGGAATACTTTTAAATGGCGCGCGGCAAGAGCCGATCGCAGAGTCATCAGCCGAGCGCGTGGAGCGAGCAGTGGTGATCAGCGCTCACTTTTAACACCACCTCACAGCGCACAGTGTTTCAACACGGACCTAAACACACGGCGATTTATTGTGGCGCACTGGAGGACGGACTGAGCGATGTTAGGTTTTAGTAAGACTCACGGCTCGCTCAAGATACTCGGAGAATCCGCCGCGCGCGCCACCGGCGTATCCTCGCGCCTCTGTTACGCGTTTATCCTCCTCATTCTCACACCTCGCGTGGACTCGTCCTGGTGGTAAGTAGCATCTCTGTATACGATTGGATAATCTTTCTTTAAACTCATATTTCCTAAATTCTCATTCGGACACCCTTCGGTTTCTGAAAACGCAACAATATTGTCCGCTGGCAAAATTCCCAGAAGAGTGCGTTAGTGAATATGGTACATGTTTGGACATGTGGATCTCTCTCTCTCTCTCTTTCTCTCTCAACTTTAGTAAACACTCTACTATTGACCCTTACCAGTTGCCTTCGTTTTATATTGCGTTGAATTAATATGATTTTATTAAAAAGTTATTTATAACTGATACACATCTGTATCACATGGACCTAATGGACAAAATATAGACTTCCGAAATAAACTACAAACATTTATTATTCTACATGTATGACTGTGTATGTGCCCTATGTTGAAGTGGTGCCCTGTCTGGGGTTTGTTCTGCCTTGACGCCCAGAATTGCCAGGTGGGCACCGGCTGGCCCGGGACCCCATGTGGATTAAGCGTAAGATAACGCATGAATTAATACAATTGTAATTTTTATTGGACAACTCTTGTATTAGTAATTCTAGTTATTCTAAATATTTCAAATCACACTAAATATAAGGCTAATAACCCTAATGATCAAATTGCCTTAACAACTGAGGCACACTAACCAAATATTTAGAGAAGGTGATGTCCCACTCTCTCTTTCACACACTCTCTCTCTCTAATCTTAGGTTTCAGGTAGATATGGCTAATTAAACTTTGTTAATCTTTGGTTATGTTGTTGCAAATTTGCAGTGTGGTATTTGATATACATATATTTTGCCTGACTGTTCATTCTTACTTCTGTTCTTGCTGAAAGTGAAATTAGATTGCTTATTTTTATTATATGGTTGTTAATTAATTAACTGAATGATTGAATTAATTGAAAGGATTAATGAGACTAAATCTACCACCAGAATTTACAATGCAAAAAGATTTGATATTATTATTATTATTATTGATATTATTAGAGATCTGTGTACCAACAGTGGTGGAACCCTATTGTTTTGTTAGGATTTTTGTTATTATTATTGTTGTTGTTATTATTATTATTATTATTATTATTATTATTATTATTATCCATTAAAACACATCACACAGACAAGACGTAATCTCTACAGATAGGAAACTTGGT
>JAOUQV010000026.1:5330106-5351208 GCA_028565295.1 Aspidoras spilotus | reverse complement strand
CTATAGAGTTTTAGCTGGGAATGGCTGACAAATGGATTCTCTGAATCCTTTGATGATATTATGCACTGTAAATGACAATACAGTATGTTCAAACTCTTTGACATTTTACACTGTTGAACTTCTTTCTGATATCACTACACTATTTGTCGGTGCAGAATTAGGATGTGTTTAGATGTGTTGCAGTCACGAAATTTCAAATGAGCTAATATTTCGCATAAAAATTCAAAATGTCTCACGTTCGACATTTGATATGTTATCTCTGTCCAATTGTGAATACAATATTAGTCCAACTAGTAAATACGATATTGCCGTAGTGCTCATGTGTGCTTATCTCGTAAGCCCAGTATTTCTGACAGCACCTGAAGGCAGCATAAGTTCATGCAAAACAAATCATTTCTCCATATTGCTGCTTTAAAATGAAAGTTATTTTGTTCATCATAAAATTGCGACAACAACAAGTTCTCACTAGCAGTCCACAAAACACTTTACTTGGTCTTAAGCAGGGGGATGCCGAAACTAAGAGAACATGATGAAAGTATACATAAGAGGTTTATCAATACCCTCAGCATGCCATAGAGTTACAAACTATTCTTCCTTCCTAAAACTGATTGATGAATACTTCTAAAAATTGTGATGGAGTGTTTATGACCAAAACCTTGATACATGGCAAAATCCTTGTCATCCAATGCAATCAGGATATAAAGAAATAACAGGCAGTTTTGTTTGGACTTCACTCCAGTTGCTGATTGCATCTATATTTATTATTATTATTATCATCATTATTATAGAACTAAAATTAATAAATACAGGACATTGGTGGCTCAGTTGTACTATGGGTTGCATCTGGCTATCACTGTTGAGCCCTTGAGCAAGAGATTAACCTGGTGCTTTACGAAGCCACCCACATTTCTAGTCCCAAGCCTAGTTAATGAGAGGGTTTATCAGGAAAAGGCATCTGGCATAAAACCTTTTCCAGATGAAATTGTGAACTGCACCCGGTGAGTCAAGATTAATGCCTCCTTTTTAAATGACAGTTTCACGTACAACCCCTATTCCAAAAATGTTGGACATTGTGAAACGTACATCAAAATGCAATATTTGCAAAACTCATGAACCTATATTTTACTCATGATAAAATATAGAACACATATAAAGGTGGGACATAGGAAAGTGGAACAAAGTCTTAGCTTAAGTTTCAACTTAATGGCAGCAACAAATCCAAAAAAAAGGGGCATGGGGCAACAAAACACTTGAAAATGAGTATTATTAAGAACAACTGGAGCAGCAATTTGCAACTTAATCCCATCACAGAGTATGAAAAGTGCATTACAAAGAGGCAGAACCTAGCAGAAGCAAAAATGGTAAAAGTTCACCAATCTGTATCTGAAAATTTCAGAAAAAAGTTCTTAAACACAAAGTCTTTAAATATCTACAGCACATGCTAACATTCACAAATTAAAATTCAATATCTAAGACAGACCGTCAATATTGGATGCTTATGTTCTTCTGGTTCTCAGGCGACAGTGCATTAAAAGTGGCCAGGATTCTGAAGTGTAAGTCACTGCGAGGGCTCAGGAAGACTTACAGTAATCGTTATTTATGAATACAGTACAATCCTGAAATGCTAGTTAAAGCTGTATCATACAATGAAGAAGCCATATGTCAATAAAGAGACACCGCAGTCCTCTCTGGAGCTCGTCTATTCTGTGGTCAGATGAATATAAAATGTTAATTCTTTTTTAAAAACAAGGAGTGGCATATCCTAAAGACGAGAGGAACCTTTCAGCTTGCTATCAGTGCACAATCCATAAGCCTTCATGTCAGATGGTATCGAATCTTGGGGTGGGCATCATACACATCTGACAACAATATACTGTATGTTATGGAAGACACTGTATATTTCAGCATGAAAATGTTAAACCACATGTGGCATCCATCACGAAATCAAGGATTCAGAGAATAAGTGTCTAGATTCTGAACTGGCCTGCCTGTCATCCGGAGCTTTCAGCAATAAAAATTCAGGTAAAGAAGCCCCAGGAATGTCGAGCATCTACAATCCTACATTGGACATGAATGGAACAACATTCCTATCCCAAAAATCCAGCAATGTGTCTCCTCCCTTCAAGCATATTAACAGACTGTTGTTAAAAGAAAAAAGGATGCAAAACAATGGTAAAATTGACCCTGTCAAAAATGTCTTACTTTCAAAATCTGATATATACTGAGAATAAAATATGATTTTATGTGATTTGAAAATCATTCCATTTAGTTTTTGTAAGGAGTCAGATACCGCTATTAACCACCAGGGGGCCTAGCACATGCTGCCTGTCTGGCACGCAGCCGGAAGGCAGCGGCAGAAGAAGGCAGCCAATAGGAACTACATTCCCCTATAGCCACGGACGGTCAGACAATAGTCAGACAAACGGGAACACCAGTGCTAGCTCTATTGAGAAGCCACATCTTGTCGCATCAGTAATTTGTCTATGATTTGGCATGCAGGTTTTATTAGGGACTTTCCTGTATCCAAGCCAAATGTGCGGGGCAGAGTAGGCATAAGCCGAGGTAATTTGTTGAGTGACAGAATTGCTGTGATTTGGTGCAACTTCATATCCCTTTTTACCTGCTTCCCTATTTTGACAGCTCACAGCGGATTGCTTACTTCCAGTCTCCGACTCACTGAACTCCCGGTGTTTGTTGTCGATTGGCATTTATTTAGTTTCTTCCAAGATCTTTCTAGACATTGCTTGTAAAATGATGTAGCTTAATAGCCTTTGGTGCTAGTTAGTGCTTAGCTGCAATTTGAGGAATTGAATACAGTCAGTAGTGGATTCACTGTTTTAATTATTATCTTAGTATTCGTTATTTGATTTGCAGCTTTAGCAGCTTTACAGAAATGAAATATCATAAGGAATATAATTATGAAGTTTAAATAAGGTTAATTTTCACGTGAGCAAACCGGACAGTAACTGTGACAAGGAAACCCCCTTATAAGAGGAAGAAACCTAAAGAGGAAACAGGCTCAGAAGGGAATCCTCTCCTCATTCAGGTGATAACAGATTAAAAGTCTGTAAAAAGTGTCTGTGAAGTAGTCCTTGTGCTCCTTCCCTTCCTAAGCTAAGCAGTTCATTTTCCATCACCCACCTTGTGCATGGAAGCATTTTCTTAGTTTCAAGTGGTTAATTCACAGGTGCCACCGGTGGTTAGTTCACACACCTAAAATATAAAAATCCAGTTCCAATTAAGTTGGGACATTGTGTAAAACATAAATAAAAACACAATACGATCATTTGCAAATCCTTGTCAACCCACATTCAATTGAATACACTACAAAGACAAGATATTTAATGTTAAAAAAGATAAAATGTATTGTTTCTTTAAAATTTGATGCCTGCAAGATTCCAAAAGAGTCAGGACAGGGACAAGAAAAGACTGGGGAAAGCATTATCAGTGAACACAGCTCATCAATCCATCTAGAAGTGCAAGTTTAACAGCCAACATGCAATGCGAAGGGGAGAAGGACTATCCAGACTGTTATCGGTGTAAAGTTCAAAAGTGTATGGGTACTAGACTGGCTTGCCTGCAGTCCAGACCTGCCCCCCATTGAAAATGTGCAGTGCATAATGAAGTGCAAAATACTACAACCAAGACCCCGATCTGTTGAATTCCACATACAAAGCTTCAACAATTAGTGTCTCCAGTTCCCAAATGTTTGAGTGTTGTTAAATGGAAAGGCTATGTAACACAGTGGAAAACATGCCCCTCTCCCAATTATTTTGGAACATGTTGCAGGCATCAAATTCAAAAAGAGTGAATATTTGCAAAAAAAAAATCAAGCTTATACATTTTAACATTAAATTTCTTTGTAGTGATTTAATTGAATATGGTTTGACAATCATTTGCAAATCATCCTATTCTATTTTATTTATGGTTTATTTAACGTCCCAACTACAATTGGGATTGGGGTAGTGTATATATATTTTTTTCACACAGCTTATAATAAACAAGCATATAATAACATTTATTTTAATTATATTATTTGTATTAATTATTAGTTTTTTTTGATTTATTTTTCTACCAATCACTGATCTTACACATCAATTTCTTTGTAACTGAGATTATACTTTACAGTGGGATTGTGGATGTGAGCCACTAAATCGAGATTGAAAGCAAATTTTTGGCAAACTACTTTCTCTGCTGCAAATTAGCTACAAGTTTTTTTTCCCCCCACAAATCTCATTTTGCCTTAAAGTACACACAGTCAAACATATCCACTCTAACACACAACAGCATATATAGTATACACACGCACAGGATTGAAAAAATAAGTGTTTTTAGATTGTCTAGAGTTTGTATTGTGTGTGTTCACTTTCATCAGGGTCACACTCTGCAAGATGAAGGGACTCTGAGCTCCGACCACTGATTTTAAGTCTTTCTTTGACTTAAATTCCTTTATTTCAAACACACACAAACAAACACACACATTATACTCTTGGTCTAAAGGTAAAAGTAAATAATACTAGCCACATATCCAGATACACACATTTTCTTACTGTATTTGAAAGCCTCGTTGATTCGATTACTCTATAAGATTTCCAGTGTGTGTTTAATAGCTCTGTTCAGAATTATTCTGTGATTTATAGATCAGAACACACTTCAGTTCTCAGTGAGCCAACTCATATATCTGTACACAAATTGTTTAAATATCTCTGTTCAGCTTTATATGATGACATCATGCACATAGATTTTGGAATTTTTTTTTACAACAAATTGTTTAGAAAACTGACAAGTAGGAATCTAACACTTGTATGACTTCCATGGAGACATATAAGAAATTCTTTCATAATTTCAGATCATGATCATTAAATTATTTTGCCCTTCGTTCACTACATTTACAGATATTTTCAGGCATTAGTTTAGCTATTGTATTTTTCTAAAGCAAGAAAAAATATATTTTTTAATTAAACACTCACATGCCACTTTGTTAGGTACACCTTGCTAGTAAAAGGTTGGACCTGCTTTAGCCTTAAGAACGGCCCTTTTTTTGTAGCATATTTTTCTATTCTCTGTAAAACCTATAGATGATTGTGCATGAAAAATCTCAGAAGATCAACAGTTTCTGAAATACTCAGAGCAGCCCATCTTGCATCAACAATTATGCCACATTATAAGCCATTTAAATCTACTTTCTTCCCGATTCTGATTCTTGGTTTGCACTTTGCAAGTTGTCTTGACTACGCATACAGGTATATGCCTAAATGCATTGAATTGTGGCCCTGTGATTGACTGATTAGATATTTGGAATCGTAAAATCACTAGAAAACCATTTAAGGCATATAAAATCGTACTGTACAATAAATAAGAAGAATAGTATATAAGATCTTATTAAAATACATACAGTAGTTCCAATACATATCTACTATTAGGCATCGTCACTTGTGATTTTTACAATTGTTTTGAATTCAGATTAGTTTACGCACAGTATACATCTGTTTATCACCGCAGTCACGCTATCTACACTAGGAAGATGTAACATTGGTATATAACACACATTTCATGCGGTTGTTTTCGGTTTAGCTTAGAGATAAGTAAATTCACCAAGTCAACTAAGTAAGTCATTTCTTCTGGAACCAATTAATGATGTAGGGTGATGTATACCTGTACTTTATAGAGTACTAAAAAAATTACTGTACTGTATATTCAATTTTATATATTATGTATATTCAGGGCGGCACGGTGGCGCTGTGGATAGTGCTGTGGCCTCACAACAAGAGGACCCGGGTTCGACCTGGGAATTTGTGTGGAGTTAGCTTGTTTTCCCCATGTTCGCATGGGTTTTCTCCGGGTGCTCCAGTTTCCTCCCACAGGCCAAAGACATGCATGTTAGGTAAATTAGAAATGCTGTCATTCTAGGTAAACTGGAGTAGTTAAATTGTCCAGTCCTAAGCCCGAAAGGGTGAGGGTTGCGTCCAGCATAAAACATGTGTCAGATCCAAATGCGAGGAACTCGCTGTGGCGACCCATGGTGACAGGGAAAAAGCCGAAAGATATATATATTATGTATATTCTGTGACCTATTCTGTTGTTATTTGTATGATAAAGTTCCTATAATGATTAGTTGGTTTTATTAACTGATTATGTATAATTCAAACATTAATAACGTTAAAACATGCAGCTGTGTTCTTTTAGCAGAAATTACTAAAATAATTTAAGGGTGCATTGCAAGCCCAAATATTACTGTTCAAATTTATATACTCAGCCTAATATTTAAAATAGTTGCAAGATGGGCCTTAGATTTATTTTACAATTAAAGTGCTTCCAGAATGCACCAATTTTGAGACAGGAAAGAAAGAATGAAACGCATGTACGTCTCTTAAGGTTATCACTCATTTTAAAAGCATATTTGAATAAAACCAGTGAATGTGTTATTTAATAATTGTAGAAGAATAAGGAATGTAATTGTAGAGAAATGAATTTTAGAGTTAATTGATCCAAACCGGGTTGCAGTCCAGTCAGTGCCCACCAAGCAACTCTGGGCGCAAGGGCATGAACAACCCTAGTCAGGGCACCACCTCATACTGCACACACACACAGTCAAACACACAATTAACCTAACACGCATGCCCACTACATTGCCATCTGTTCTCCAGCCTGTCATACTAGTTTATTGTTTAGCATCATACACAAAGTTACACATACTACACAATCATGGTTAATTTGAAATCTTCAATTCGCCTACTGTAACATGCATG
The DNA here is from genome assembly GCA_028565295.1 of Aspidoras spilotus. NCBI lineage: Eukaryota > Metazoa > Chordata > Actinopteri > Siluriformes > Callichthyidae > Aspidoras > Aspidoras spilotus. Next base: position 5,344,459 of record JAOUQV010000026.1, on the reverse strand, counting down.
TCTTTGGACTGTGGGAGGGGGAAAAGAAGCACCTGGAGGAAACACATACAAACCCGGGAAGAACATGCAAGCTCCACACAGAAATTAACCTACAGTCCCAACCTGGGGTATTCTTGATTGGAGGAGACATCGCTACCCACTGCTCCATCTTTCCATCCCCAACCTGTCTTAAATGTTAGGCACAAGCCAGAGAGTGTGAGCATGATAGTAAAAAAATTCAATTCAATTCAATTTATCCAAATGAGGATGGGTTCCCTTAAGAGTCTGGTTCCTCTCAAGGTTTCTTCCTTACTTACTCCTTTTTCCTTTCCACCGTCACCACCAGCTTGCTCATCTGGGATAAAACGTTTTCTGTAAAGCTGCTTTGGAACAATGTCAATTGTTAAAAGCGCTTTATAAATAAAATTGAATTGAACGGAATTGAATTGAGTCTTTAGGATGCGGGAGAAAACTGGATCACCCTGAGAAACCCAGAGTGAAAACAGGGAGAACATGCAAACTCCACACAGAAATTTCCTGGGTCATCCCACCTGGGGATCAAACCTTGGTCCTTCTTACTGTGAGGTGAAAGCACTAACCGCTGTGCCATCATGTCAACTCTACAGGTAATTGTAATGAGATATTAATTGTAATATTGACACTGATGTAGTTGCAACAAATCTGGCTTTTCAACAAGCCCCAATGCTTGATGCAAAATAGCAAGCATATTACTTTTGTGAATATTTAGCACATAGGATTGCTGAAGGTTCTGGGGTTTATGTACATTCAGATCTTTATAAGCTTGCTGCATTTGGCATATTATGTTAGTGATGTAAACTTCTTTTTTCTGCCTCTCCCTTTTTCTGGCGTCTCCCCAGCGAGTCAATCTTTTCTACCTTACATTGTCCTCTGCATCTTCCGCTCTCACACCAACTACTTGCATGCCTGCATTGACCACATTCATATATCTCCTCTTTGGGCTTCCTCTCTAACATCTCTAACATCCTCCTACTAATATATCCACTGTCCCTCCTCTGCACATGTCCAGGCCATCTCAGTCTGCCCTTTCTTACTTTGTCTTAGTGAGGTAAACTAAAGCTGACATACTGTTATAGGCAAGCGTTTGAATTTTCTATCTTTTTTCTGCTGAGACACAGAGTGAAAGAGAGAGAGAGAGAGAGAGAGAAGTTCCGCTTTATTGGCTCTTTATCCAAGCTAACAAGGGACGAATCACCACAGTCATGCATTCTTTACCCAGTCAAGCCTAACCATATCTGATCCTTCGCTCTCTCACGCACACACATGCTACAGGGGTTCCAGAGTGTGTTTTTACGGTGTGTTGTTACAGTCCTGTGGATAATGATTTACCGCTGTAGTAAAAGCCCCTGTCCATCCTACCGTCATGTGTGAAACCTCCCTGGGATGTGTGTATCTGCATGTGTGGCGGGGGAGGTGTGTGGGGTCCTCATATGAGGTACCACCCTATATTAGCCATATGAGCGGCACAGGACCAGACATAACTGAACAGGTTTCACTTGGAAACGGCATCCATGGAGTGATGCAGACCAGGTGTCAGCTGAGGATCAGCCTGCATATGTTAATCCACAATGAAATTTATACGAAGTGCAGCTAACCACATTTTCACTTCACTAGCAGTGGGAATCTAACTCTGCCGCTGACCACATAACATTTACATGACAGCATTTATTTACTCTTTTTTGTCTGCTTCAGTTAAAGAGACCAGTTTGAATATTTACAGAAAGGGGAATTGTACTGAATGTTTAAAGTTACCCAGTGAACAGACTAATCGTTTGGAATAAATATCCATCTGAAAGAAAAAAAACAGGGTTGAATTTGGAAGATTTTTTTATGTTGTCAATCTGATTCAGTCTGCATGAAAGTAACTTGGCGAGGAATTTTGTTTTGCTTGAATTTGCAGGTGCAGGCAGAAAATTATTACAGTATAACAGATGTATATATTAGGGTGTACATACTGTATTAGTAGTTATTTTAATGAAATTTCAGAAAATATAAATGCATAATTTTTTGGCCTAATTTACCTGCTTATCAATTCATGTTGTCCACCTATAAACAAGCTTTCATATAGCCCTAATTAAACATATTTTAGTTTGATGTGGCTAACAGAAGTTGTAATATAACTGGAGTGCAGATAATTGTTGACTCAACCTCATAATATCTAATTCTTCTGTAGAAATAAAATGTAATAAGTTCATCTCTGATATGCAATGAAGTAACTAATATGCATTCATGCGTGTTTTCTCCGGTTGCCCCGGGTTTTGTTCTGCATTACAAAAACATTTAGGTTTTGGTGTCTTTTAATGACCTTTAGTGTGTGCCCTACGATGGAGTGGCATGCTGTCTAGGGTTGTGCCTGCCCTTGTGCCCAGAGTTGCTTCAGCAGATGATAATAAATAAAAAAAATGAATGAATTAATTAATTCATTAACTGCACACGTACCAATGATGTAATGATTGCACATGCAGTGTATTAAAATGTTTTAAGTATAGTTAGTTACCAGTCAATAAACACAACTGTTTTATATTAAATTACAATGATGCAATGTAGTTCAAGCAACATTTACTGTGATAAAATCATCATACTTATGTCAAAATCTGGATTAAAATGTAAAGCCATTATATTTGTGTGGTAGTGGTTATTGTTTAAAATCATTTAATAGCATGACCAGAAAATGAAAATGAGAAAAATATGGTTGTGAAACTGCCTATAGGCTTGACTACATTATTCCAGCAGACTGGATAGCACAGTTGGTAGAGTGCACACTGCTGGAAAATGCCAGGAGTGTTTGAATAGTTATAGGTCATTGAATAGTCAGATATACTAAATGAAATCCATGTGACAAATTCATGAATGTGCTCAGAAATCAATGGAATAGAAGTGACACTTTTGCACTTCAAAAAAAATACTATTAAGTTATTTGCATTTAAACATGTGGCATGATATTATGCCTGAAATTCCCAAAAATTGTAGAAGATTAGCAGAAAAAGTTACACAGGTTAGAGTTATGACTAGGGTCTACGTTAAACCACGTTCCCCTTAGGGTTGTGGAAAAGCAGGTGCCTAGCTGGCAGCAACAGGAACAAGAAAAAAACAACAGGATATTTCAATTTTACTCATACACACATTTAAAGAAAAGTCTGTTAAAGAAAGTCAGAGCCCACATAGAAATCCCATGCAGTCATAAGGAGAACATGTAAATTTCTCCTAGAAACGACCGAAATGCCACTCTGCCTCCCATATTTAACCCTTGGGTGGTTCTGGGTTTTTGGGGCCAGTTTTCTATGTTTACTAAATGAACTGTGTGATTTATTTATTATTTGAGACGCAGGCGCTTGGTCTTGGCTCTTTTTCAGTAAAGAATAACATACACAACAAGATATTTTCAGTGACTTCACACTGAACACTCCCCTACACATTACTTTATATTCGTGTTTGGGCCCATTTGAGACATGGGTAATAAAAGTGTGAAGCTGCTTTGTCCAGTCTCTCTGTCATAGCGATACGTTTTTAAGAGTTATAATGAAGAGGAAGATTTTATAGAATTTAAAGATTATGATTCTGTTGGACTCCCTAATGACATTTAACAAATGAGTCTGGCATCATTTTAGCGGGAATGCCTGTTTTTTACAGGTGTGCACGGAGTGACTGTGTCATGAAAGCACTATTGGACTATTAAAGACAGATAAATGTGCCTTATAAGCCATGCCCACCACAAGGTTGGTGTCATATTCTTGAAGATAAAAATAACTGATGTTTACTTTTTTTCCATTTACAAGCAATATACATGGTATATAAAAGATAATTTACCATTTACCTTTGTTAAACCACTAAAGGAATATAACATGCTGATAAAAAAAAAAAAAGAATTTAGTAGTGATCAACACTGAAGACATACTGGAGATTATGTTGGAAGGCAGACGTTTGGAGCAAGTGGAATTTCACATATTGGGGATGTATATAAGTAGTAACAAATGCTATCGTTTGTGCCAGTGTCGTTAAATCAAGAATGTCTATACATATGGTGGTGATTGTAAAAATAATAAAGATATGTAAAAAATCAATTAACGCCAGCTCCAAGATACAAGTGATGAAAGTCTTGGTCTGGCCAGTAGCTACATATGAATGTAAAGCGGGTACACTGAAGAAATTGTTTGAACAGGAAAAGAGATATTGAACCACATCAAATCCTGCAAGCTAGGTTACTATGGTCATGTTGACGCATCCATATGACTGCATTGAAAGAAGTGTTATGGCATCACAACTTCAGGGTTTTATTTAATTGTATATTTATATTTACCATCATTCAGCATTAGCGGATATATTCATACATAAGGTTATATACAGCACAAAATACACAAGTCTAGGACATCTGAACTGGCATCTCTAATTCACCTAGAATGGGAGGTAATGAGAGCACTGGTTAAATTCAATATAACAATGCTGGTTAGACACCAGCTTTCCCACTACCCTGACTAAGATTGATAGGTATGAAAGTGACTATTAAGAGCAAAATAAACACAGTGCATATTGTAGGACACCAACCACAATACGTATAAGGAAACTTAAGGATGTTTAAATGGATATGGTGTTTCTGTAAATATGTCTCATATTTCTGGGAAATTAAGATGGAATATGATATTACAAATAAAATAATTATTAAAATATTTATTTATGACAGTAAAAACAAAATAGTTTGATATAGGAGTTATTAGAGATAAGAGTTTGCTCAATGAGACAATCGCTACTAAATAGTGAACAGAGCAGGAGGGACAATATGGACCATCTGTGTGTGTGTGTTCCACAAGGACAGACATTACCCTGCTGTATCTCCGGCAGGCGCCAAGACACAGAAGCTGTTAATAGAAATTTCAAAGATAAAAACATTGGGAAAGTCAGAGACAAACTTTGTGTATGTATGTGCATGTGTGAGTGTGTCACTATGTGTGTGTGTACTGCATTGTGTATAGTTTGTGCCAGTCTTGGTTAAAGCGTGTTAGGGAAACGGTAAACAATCGGTGGGCTGTGATGGAATGGGAACATCCATAACAGGAGTGGAAACTGTAGAGAGCAAGAGCAACGGGTCCCGCTATCTTTCAGTCTTTAACTAAATTTTTTAAGAGATGGTGGCAGAGTTAGCATTATTACATTTACAAACCTGATTCCAAAAAAGTAGAAACTGTAAATAAAAATGGAATGCAATAATTTGCAAATGTCAAAAACTGATATTATATTCACAATAGAACATAGACAACATATCAAATGTCAAAAGTAAGAAATTTTGAAATTTCATGCCAAACAATTTTGTGACAGCAACACATCTCAAAAAAGTTGGGACAGGCAAATAAGAGTCTGGAAAACAACTGGAGGACCAAATGGCAATAGGTCATTAACATGATTGGTTATTAAAAGATCATCTTGGAGTGGCAGCAGCTCTTAGAAGTAAACATGTGAAGAGGATCACCAATCCCCCTAATTCTGCGCCGACAAATAGTGCAGCAATATCAGAAAGAAGTTCGACAGTGTAAAATTGCAAAGAGTTTGAACATATCATCACTCACAGAGCATAATATCATCAAAAGATTCATCTTTGTGTCTAAGGTCAAGGGCGGAAAACCATACTAGGTGCCCGTGCTCTTCGGGCCCTTAGATGGCACTGCATCACATACAGGCATACTTATGTATTGGAAATTACAAAAGGGTCTCAGGAATATTTCCAGAGAACATTATCTGTGAACACAAGTCACTGTGCCATCCGGCGTTGCCAGCTAATACTCTATAGTTCAAATAAGAAGCTGTATCTAAACATGATCCAGAAGTGCAGACGTCTTCTCTGGGCTAAGGCTCATTTAAAATGGACTGTGGCAAAGTATAAAACTGTTCTGTGGTCAGACAAATCAAAACTTAAATTTCTTTATGGAAATCAGGGACGACGTATCATTAGGAATAAAGAGGAAAAGGACGACCCAAGTTGTTATCAGCACTCAACATCTCTGAAGTTGCATTTGTGTGTGGCATGGGCAGCTTATACATCTGGAAGGAGACCATCAATGCTGAAAGGTATATCCAGGTTCTAGAGCTACAGACGACAACAGACGATGTCTCCTTCAGGGAGGACCTTGCATTTTTTAACATGACAATGCCAAACCACATACTGCATCAATTACAGCATGATGGCTAAACTTTCACCCATAGAAAACATTTGGCGCATCATAAAACGGAAGACATTGCAAAAAAGACTTAAGACAGTTGAGCAACTAGAATCCTACATTAGACAAGAATGGGTTAAGGTTCCTATCCCTCAACTTGAGCAACTTGTCACCTCAGTTCCCAGACGTTTATAGACTTGTAAAGAGAAAAGATGTCTCACAGTGGTAAATATGGCCTTGTCCCTACTTTTTGACATGTGTTGCTGTCACAAAGTTTTAAATAAGCCTAATATTTGGCATGAAATTTCAAAATGTTTTACTTTCTACATGTGATATGTTGTCTATGTTTTATTGGGAATATAAAATCTTTTTTTTTTAACATTTGTAAATTATTGTATTCAGTTTTTATTAACAGTTTGTACTTTTTTAGAATCGGGTTTGTATCATAAGCTCCTGATTAGCAAAAAGCATGAAGTGTGACACCATGCTTTGTTTTTATCTGAATATCTGCACACATCCTGCTTGGAAACTGCATGGGATCCAGTAGTTATGTATGAGATCCTGTAAGTTATGAAATAACTTTCTGCAGGACAGGGGATTTTAGACATTATTAGGAGTGAGAAAAATATTGAAGCATCCTGCATAGCAAATCTATGGGAAAAGTCCATAGGACCAAAGATAGTAGTAGTATGACATACACTCATCGGCCACTTTATTAGGTATACCTTTTCAGTTGCTTGTCAACACAAATATTTTATCAGACAATCACATAGCCTCAATGCATTTAGGCATGTAGAGGTGGTCTAGACAACTTGCTGAAGTGCAAAACCATCAGAATAGGAAGAAAGTTGACTTACGTGACTTAAGACAGGTTGGTTTGAGTATTTCAGAAATTAAATTATTTGTTTCATATTTCATTAAAATTCCAATGTAAAAAGCAATCAACATTTAATTACTTATTAATGAACATCCATTTGTTGAGTGCAGACATTAGACATTTTGGCACCAGTAATCAGTTGTCACTGTGACTACATTATGCTTTGGAGATTTCCAAAAGTCTCAAAAGACCCAGGTTGTTAAAATCTTCGGACTTTCAAAAATAAATAATAAATAAATAAATCAAATAAAAAATTGTGTACACTGTGCAATGCTTCTATGGTAAATCATAGTGGCACTAGTGCAATGCACAAATTTGCTTTGCTGAACTGGCCTGTTGTCCTGAACTTTTAACAATCAAAAGCATTTGGCGCATCATCATAGAAATATCCCAGACCCAGGACTGTTGAGCAGCTAGAATCTTATATCAGATATGAATGTGAAAACATTTCTTTGTCAAAAACACCAGCATTTTGTCATTTCAAAATTAGTACCAGATGAAAGAGTAAAATATCTTAGAAACTTAAAAAAAGTGAAAATTAATCCACTACATTGCCATCTGTTCTCCAGCCTGTCATACTTGTTTATTGTTTAGCATCATACACAAAGTTACACATACTACACAATCATGGTTAATTTGAAATTTCCATTTCGCCTACTGTAACATGCATGTCTTTGGACTGTGGGAAGGGAAATAGAGCACCTGGAGGAAACCCACACAAACATGGGGAGAACATGCAAGCTCGACACAGAAATTAACCATACAGTCCCAATTAGCAATCAAACCTGGGGTCTTCTTGATTGGAGGAGACATCGCTACCACTGGCCCACCTTTCCATCCCCAACCTGTTTTAATTGTTAGGCACAAGCCAGAGAGTGTGAGCATGCTAGTAAAAAACAGATGCTTACACTTACACTTTACTTGAAAAAGAACACATTTACAGTTAAGTGATCAACCAATCATGCAGCAGCATTACAGTTCATAAAGTACATTTCACGACATCAACAGGGGAAAATATTTTTTCTGTGATTTTAAAATTACAAACCATCTAACATTGGGCGTGACTGGATAGAACTATGGTTTTATACAGAAGGTATACAAAGGTGTACAGGTGTACCGATTCATTTACTCCATTATTAATTTAACAAAAACAAAGCCAAATTAGAGAACACACTATCAACAGTAACTTGCAGAAACACCTATTTCAGAAAAAACATGAAGTAATCTTAATTTGTATGATTGGTCTGCAGGAATTCTGGCCCAAACTTCTTTACCACACTTGATGTTTACTGACATTTGTGAGCATTCATTTATGTACAGTTCTTTTAATGTATGCCACAGCATCTCCAATTTGGTCTCATCTGATCAAAGGACATTGTTTCAGAAGTCTTGTGGTTTGTTCAGATGCAATTTTGGAAACTTTATCTGTGCTGCCATGTTCTTTTTATAATAAAAGAAGAAGTTTCTCCAGGCAGCTCTTCCAACTACTTCTATCTTTTACCAACAGTTGTGTAATAGACATGAACATTTAACATGTTAACAGAGGCCTATCGAATTCTACTTGTGGCTGTTGTTGTTTTTTTGCAACTTTTCTAAACATTGTTTGAGTTAGGGTGAATTTGCCGGGATATCCCCTCATGGGATTTTTTGCAACTGATTTAATGGGTTTTCGTATCATTTTCAAATGTCATAATCTTTCCAGGTTTATAGGTAGCAACAAATGTTTCCCTGAATGCTTATATCTGAATGCTCCAGACCAGCCTACTTCTGCTTTAGAGATAGCGGTCACTGATGACAAATTAACCAAGAATATTTGATTAGTAGAACCTGGATTTTGTTGTTAATTATAATTTATATATCCAATTGTAAGGACAGTTTAAAGACAGTGTGACAAACACCATGTTTACTGAGCAGAACCTTTTTTTTTTCAACCTTATGTAATTTTGTCTATGAATGGCACTTAAAATATTTATAATGTGAATTTCTGTGTATATAAGTATGTATTTACGTGTGTTTTAGGTACATTGGTGTTCTGGGTGCACGGGTAATATGCGATAATGTGCCAGGTCTGGTGAATAAGCAGAGACAATTGTGTCAGAAATATCCAGATGTAATGCAGTCGATCAGCGAGGGAGGAAAGGAGTGGATCCGGGAGTGCCAGCACCAGTTTAGGCACCACCGCTGGAACTGCAGCACAATTGAGCGCGACCACACTGTCTTCGGCAGAGTCATGCAACGCAGTAAGTGTATCTATGGGAATATTTTTATAGGAGCAATGAGAGAGGTAGTGCTAGTGCTGATATCTGAATGTGATATAGGGACTTGGAAATCTGCACCGCCACATTTGAGTTTACCACAAAACTGAGTGTTTTGGAAATGTGAGATAGTTGCTTTTAGGCCAGTGAAATCCTTGAAGCCCTTTTCTTTTCTGCTGTTCCTTCAGCTGCCATTCAGCTTTCACTCCATTCAGTTTTCACTTAATATTTCCAGTCCCTGCTTATCTAAGCCAATAACTTGCATATGGTTCTCTTTTGGGAGGATTTGTTTGTGCTTTGAGAAAACCCAGTATCATATTTATGAAGTATCTCAGTGTAGTGTTTCACCTTTAGTTGAGCTGGTCGCTCGCTATTGTACTAATGTAAACCTCTAGATCAAATATTTATTCAGAGGTCTGATAAAAGAATTTGATAGCCCCAGGTGGAAGGACTTGTGAAATTTCTGTGTTGAGTTTACATGTTCTCCACATGTTTGCGCAGGTTTTCTCTGAGTGCTCAGGTTTTCAAAACAACAACATGTATGCTAGGTAAAATTGTTGTCTAAAGAGGCTCTTAATGTGTGGCCATGTGTGTGTCCTACGATGGAGTGGCACCCTGTCTAGGGTTGTTCCTGCCGGGTTAAGTGGAAGAAAACGAATAAAAGAATGAATGAATGAATTAAAATAAAAATCACTATTTTGGAGTCGACTATATGTTACAGATTATCCTCTACAAAAGTTCTACTACTACTACTACTACTACTACTACTATTACAGTTGGATGTAATTATTTTCTACATGGTAATTAAAATGAACATTTCTTCAGCAGTTTGAAAGTTGTTATCTTGTAGATTTAGAGATGGGGCAATATGGAAATACAGTATGTAATATAAAATTTCGATTTGAAAAGCCCTTGTGCTTTTCAAGAGCTCAAAAATACAGTACGTTCTTAAATGTTAAATGACTCTGCAGTTTCTTTTAACTGTAAATAATCACCCATGTTGTCTCACTTTCACTTTCCTCTAACAACAGTAGAGAAATGAATAGTTTATATTTTCAGTTCAGCCAAATTAATCAGTATGAGTGAGTGGAAGACAAACAAAAGGGCTGTTCTCACTGGAACTAGAGGGTTGCTTTGAGAAGCCGCCTACCTCATCTGACTTCCTCAGAGCTGCAGAGTGTGGCGTATCACAATGCCCGGCTTTAAACAGTTTATCTGAGTGGAGAGCAACCTATCCCAGAGAGATTACTCTTGCACTAATATTTAAAAGTAACACTTATATTACGTGCTGATGCATTCTTTCAACCGTGTCAGGAGCAGCTGAATGAGTTACACGGGTGTGTGAGAGATATTGTTTGGGATTGCAAGCTCTTTCTTAAACAAGATGGAGTGTGTGATTATATGTTGAAGTGAGTAAAAATGTGAGCCATTGTTTGTGTGTGTGTGTGTGTGTGTGTGTGTTCATCACCCTCTTCTCTAACAGCATCTATTTGTGCAGGCAGTCGGGAGGCTGCCTTTGTGTACGCAATCTCCTCAGCGGGTGTCGTGTATGCTATAACCCGGGCTTGCAGCCAGGGGGAACTAAGAACATGCAACTGCGACCCGCACAAGCGTGGCAAAGCAAAGGATGAACGAGGCGAGTTCGACTGGGGCGGCTGCAGTGACAATATTAACTACGGGATAAAGTTCGCTAAAGCCTTTATAGATGCCAAAGAGCGGACAGTGAAGGATGCACGAGCACTTGTGAATCTTCATAACAATCGCTGTGGAAGAATGGTAAGGAAAGAGCAATCAGAGATGATATCTATTTTTTGATATTCTTAAGCTCTTCTTTTAAATTCATCCATATATCTGCTGTATAATTTTAACATTATTATTAGACTCCATTATCGTGGTGCTGGTGGGTGGACATTTTTAAAAACAGCTAACACAATGATCACATTATAATTTACTGTTTTTAAAATGGCTGCCAACAAAAGCTACAAGTTAAGGGAATATTCATTTACTATCTCATTGGACAAACAAAAGCTCTAGTGTTTTTGGAGCCTAGAAACCTTCAGACTTGGCTTAAAATTGTTAATGAACTATCAGAGGAATTAACTAATATTTAGAAAGTTAAATATATTATTACAGGACTGACTTAGCATAACATATCTTCTGAATATGGACAACAAGCCTTGTACCTTTTTTGAAATTATGCATGGTTTGCACCCTGCCAAAATTACATTAAACCTCTTGGTCAAACTTTTCCATCGGAGCAACCTGGATAATTTAGCAAGTAGAATACAATGCATGTATTGCAGAAGGTAGTGGGATTCAAAAACAGTGGCGCACCATCACCATATGGTGCATGTTGTTTAATATACTGCATATGCCAAGCAAATTTCACCATGTGGCCTTGTTTTATTCCAATGTCTAATAAAGATGACTGAAAACTACAGGATCATTGCACTGGCCTCACATGGTAACAAGATCATGTTGTGAGTGATCTTGAAGCAGATGCAGTCTAAACATGAAGGAGAGATTATGCAAGAACAATTAGTGAACAGATCAAAACCTCTGTATCATCCTGAAGAAGGCAAGAGGCACTGTATTTTTGTTTCATCGATTTCACAAAGGCGTTTTATGTGGTACAGCATGGCTAACTGTAGATAGCCATACTTCAGATGTAAGATCGTCTTATTGGCTACATCACAAGAAAAGCTGCAAACTAATATAACATGCTGATCAATGCAGCTAATAAAATGACCAACACCAAAGGCATATTGGAGATCATGCTGGAAGGCAGAAATTTGGAACAAGTGGGTGCTTTCACATATTGGGATGTAGAGTAACAAATGCTATGGACTGTGTGGGTGACGTAAAGCCAAGCATAACAATAGGCATGAATGTCAAATTGGCAAAGATATGGAAATATCGAATAAATTCGCATCATTGCGAGGCTACAACGGACGAAAGCCTTGTCTGGCCAGTAGCCACATATGGATATGAAAAAATGAGAAGAAAAAGTTATTCAGGCTTAAGAGAACAAGTCCCTCTGGAAGTTGTTGAGGATCTCATGGAGGAAGATGATGTCTTCAAGATAGCCAGAACAGAAAATTAGTTATTGAACCACATCAAATCCTGAAAGCTACATTAATATGGTAATATGATGACGCACTCACATGAAAGTATTAAAGAAATTGAAATGAAAGGACTTGGAAGACTGAGATTAATCTGGATGGAAAACATTACAATGTGAACTGGATTATCAGGGGCAAGACTGCTACAAGCAACATGAGACATGGGACATTGGAGAAAGCTGAGTTTTCTGTTCAACAAACTATCAAGAAGCAATAATGTCATATGACATGACATAACGTGCCAAATAAATGTATTGTTTTGCCAAAGTCTGTAATTAGCAGCATCTTATAATCCTTACCGATGTCTATCTATACTGTTGCAAATTTGCAAATGTTATAGCATTTAGGATTAAATTCAATAATTGTAGACATGTAATAATCGTACATAAGACATGTTTACTTAAAACATGTCATATTCAAGTCCCTATATTCCTTTCTGTTTGTTCCAGTCAGTGAAGCGCTTTATGAAGCTAGAGTGCAAGTGTCATGGTGTCAGTGGCTCCTGCACCTTAAGGACTTGCTGGTTGGCGATGGCTGACTTCCGGAAGACCGGAGATTACCTTCGCAAAAAATATAATGGAGCTGTTGAGGTCACCGTAAACCAAGATGGAGCAGGATTCACTGTGGCTCATAAGGACTTCCGGAACACCACCAAAAATGATCTGGTGTACTTTGAGAACTCACCCGACTACTGCTTAATGGACAAAACTGCAGGTATGACAAATCTATGATGCCTGAATATCTTGTTAATATATAACAGACAAAACGAATTGTTTTTTACTGGATTTGGGATGGGTTTCAGCAGTGCTGTTAATGCAAAAGAGTAAAGATGCCTAAAAGTTGGATATAGGTTATGTCTGCAGGAGGGAGTGCACGGTAGCTAGGATTTTCTTCCGACAGTAATCCGTTCTCACACCTGCCCTGACCCAGGCCTATGCCATATAGACCCTGGGGCAACATGCTTGAGAGAGCCTTTAAAAGGGTCATGACTGGTGGAGCGTGATGTTTCTGTCCCATTAATCCATGACACTCATGCCCAGTGTCCCTGCTGCCCGCAGGGATTGCAGTTAGACACATCTCTACAGCATACACTCAGCTATAAGCATACTACTTAAAGGCTGAGGATTTGGAGCTTGACTCCTAGACATTCTATAGAAAGTTGCAGATATGATAATGATTTATAATAATCCAATTTCATATAATAGATATGAGCAAATAAGTAAAGGGCAGGAATAGTTGTTTACATTGGATCATGTTATTAATAATAACAATAATAATAATACTATTATTGTTTTCTGCCAAGATAAACACGTTACTACTGAAAGAGTGCTGATTGGCCAACTGACGTTGCGCACAAGGGGCAAAATATGGGAACATCCTGTGGACTTGCATACTCTCACCACTTCACACACTATGCAGACACTATGGATAGAAATGGATAAAAAATAGTTTTTATGATTATATCTTGTCTTTAATTTCTGTAAAGCTGTTCTTGGGAAAACGTTCCATTTTAGAATTCATTATATAAATAAAACGGAATTTAACTGAAATACATAAACAAATAAATAAAAGAATGATAATAATAATAATAATGATGATTATAATAATAATAACAACACATATACTTGATGCAATTTCTCATCAGATAATCACAATAACTTTACAATTTAGTTGTATGTTTCAGTAGGTTTAAGCCCTAACATAAAGCTGTGATTGTTGAGCCACTATAGCTATAACTATATAACTAATATGCTAAACTACAGAATAACAGATACAAGCATAAAAACACAAATATGGAACCAATGTATGAAAAACTAAGGACATCCCAAGAATAAATAGTTTATAGAATCACATTTGGCAATAATGACTTGACTCTATTAGTCTCATTAGTCACATAGTTTTCTTTACAACATTACTTCCATTAATTTTAATTTT
>JAOUQV010000026.1:5320006-5330006 GCA_028565295.1 Aspidoras spilotus | reverse complement strand
CAATAATGACTTGACTCTATTAGTCTCATTAGTCACATAGTTTTCTTTACAACATTACTTCCATTAATTTTAATTTTCATTTATATAAAGTTCTTTAAATTTACTGCCACAACATTTAATTGGGTTGAAGTCTGATGTTTACTGGACCAATGCTTTTTCATTTTGTTTCACATTTGTTGGTGTGCTTGGATCATTGTCCTGTTGCATGACATAGTTTTTGCCAAGATTTACTGTAGCTGTCAGATAGATTGCCTCACATTTGACTCCAGAATATTTTAGTGTACAGATGAGTTCATGGTCAATTACTATGTGCCCATGTCTTTTCTCTATAAAACAAGCCTAAATCACCATGACACCACTAACATGTTTAATAGTTTGTATGTAGAATTTCGATGTGTCTGTTTAAGTGCGCATCACGTGTAGACATCTAATCTTTTGTCTTCTCTATTTTCAAAGTCTTGTAGTTTTTTCAGATGCAACTTTGCAAACTAGAATCTTGATTTCACCAGGCTACTGAACTGTCAGGAACATAAAGGAGTCTTAGATGCAGTTCTTTGATTTTTATTACAATCCAAATGATGGAACAGTATATAAAATGCAATGAAATATTATGCAGTGTTTTACTGCAGACAGTACAAACTTGAGATCCTCTGCCCATCTTAGCTCCTCAAAGATACATTATGATTATAATTATAAGCACCTGTTGACATGACTTGTTTTAAATCACATTATTTTTAAGTTGTTTCACCTTATTACTAGACCTAACTTTTCCCCGTTCCTTCAAATTTATTTGTAATGTGCTGCAGGTCTGTAATGTATGTTTATTAACAAATTAAATGAATGTGAACAGAAACATGAAATAGAAGTTAGTTTAAAATTCATTATAAATAAATTTAAATTCATTTTCCATATCGTCCCAATTTTTTTATTAAGGTTGTAATTTCTCTGAGCATTAATGGTCTGAATTTGCCGAAATGTCCACACGTGGCAACTTCTTATTGACTTACTGAAGAGTGAAGTATTTAAAATATTGTGTAAATATGTCCTTGATAAATATGATAAATAAATAATTACATGGTGGAATTCATTGTGTGTTGTTCATCTGAGGTTATTGCTACCTGATTAAGTCTTTTAAAGACCAAATCTTTTTTGCATTTATCCTTTAAATAAAAACCTAGAATTCAGAAGCATGTGTTTTATTTAATAAGATCAGTGAAATATATATATTTTAAGCGAGTATTTGTCCATTTAGTGCTTGTCACGCTGTTTACAGCAGCTGTTGAATCATAAAAACAAAGCACTTGCAGGTGTGAAAAACATGACAAGTTATGCAGTGAATAGGGCTGCATTACTATCATGGCTAATGACCACTAAGGCAGTGAAGCATGACTTGATGTGTGTGTTTCGTCTGGGTTATGTTTGGTTTGGGTTTGCATCTGACTCAAAGAGACATCTTACCAGTTCAGTTTGTTTCAACGGCTCAGTTTTCCCCAGACCCCCCAAGCGACCCCCCCCAACCTATCCCTCACCCTGCTGGTGGTATTTGGTCACCCAAGGATACAACAGGCTCGTTTTTCAAAAGCCATTCCTTCCTCTTGCCAACATGTCCCTCAGGCTGCAAAAAACAAGTGACACTGCAAGAATTTTACTGTCTAGTGCTTAAAACACAACAAGTGCATGATGGACAGTCTCCTGCACGATACTCAGTTTTAAGACAGAATATATAAATAGCAAACAACTATACATTTAAGTATTTAATATACCGTTTAATATCCCTTGAGAGCTTGGAACAATGTAAATGTATTACATAACACTGAAAATAACTAAATTCAGTTTAATTCATTTTTATTTATAAAGCGCTTTTAACAATGGACATTGTCCCAAAGCATCTTTCCAAAAAAACGTTTTATCCCAGATGAGTAACGGTGGCAAGGAAAAACTCGCTGAATAAGTAAGGAAGAAACCTTGAGAGCAACCAGACTCATAAGGGAACCCATCCTTATTTGGGTGATGTGATGCAATCTGTATACATCTATTACATGGTTCTATAACTAACAATGATGTATAACAGTAATATATAATATATACATACCATACACCTAATACATACTTCTATAACTAACAATAATATAACAATATATACATAATATATATAACATACAAAAAAACGAACTGTACTCTACATTAATTCATTCAATGTTTTAACTGTTGTATAAACCTTTTTGTTGTAAAGGTTCTTTGGGCACAGCTGGTCGCGTCTGCAACAAATCATCTCGAGGGACAGATGGCTGTGAGGTGATGTGCTGTGGGCGAGGCTATGACACAACACGCGTGAAGCGCATTACCAAGTGTGAATGTAAGTTTAAATGGTGCTGCGCTGTTGAGTGTAAAGACTGTGAAGAGGCTGTGGATATACACACCTGCAAAGCTCCAAAACGAGCCGAGTGGCTGGACCAGACCTGAGCATTTGCCAGGTCCTGCCTTCCCTCGTCTTCCTTCAAGATCGCCTCTGAATGAGGGTATTCTTGGATATGATGTCCATCCTTCATGGCTCCACTACCCTGTTCCGTATTCCATGTTGCATGGCTTTATTATAACTCTCTGAGAAAGCACTACAGTTAAAAAAACTGCATTTCCCATGAGCGCCTTGCACACTATGTCCAACCCAGCACATTACTCTGCCGCTCTTTTGCTCTTTATTTTATAGTATTATATTGGGCAGAAGCACTAAGTGTGTAACAATGAGTTCTGTTGCAACTGTGAACTTTTTGTTGGTGATTGTTATGTATTGTTATTATTTTGTGAATTTTCACAGATATTTTGTTCCTAAAGAATTGTCTTGTACTGCATTTAAAATGCTTTAAGGACTTTATATATGATCTGTAGGCCTCAATATAACACCACTTACTTGTTAATGAGAACACAACTATGTCCTATTTACCAGTCATACCCCTTTAACAGTGTCTTTGAGTGATAATGAATATGAATGGAAGCAGCCGTGTAAAGAGAAGAAATGGCCTAGAGCTTTGCACATGTTCCTCATATGGACAGATTATTGGAAAGAAGACCTTACAGGATTTTACAGAACTTTCAGAAAAAAAGGTCTAATCTAAATCAAATGATGAGCCTGCACTAAGAACACTATCTTACCGAAAATGTACATAAATTACAGTAAAAGGAAACACATATTTGTATATTATTATTATTATTAACATAAAAATGTTGTCCAAAACCTCATTTAGACTGAAAATGGTTATTGGTTTATATTGATGAAACATGTTATCAGATAAATGCTGAAGTTTTGACGAATCTGTAAAAAAATGTGTATACTGCATTGATATTTAAACAAATGTTCACATAAAACATATGAAGTATTAACCTGCTGTAAGCTGTGTTGCCCCCAACAGAACATAAACAACCAGAGTGATGTTGTCCATAATGGATAATAATGGAAGACATGTATTATTAGGGATATATTGCTGTTTATGT
The DNA here is from genome assembly GCA_028565295.1 of Aspidoras spilotus. Lineage (NCBI taxonomy): Eukaryota > Metazoa > Chordata > Actinopteri > Siluriformes > Callichthyidae > Aspidoras > Aspidoras spilotus. The sequence goes on along the minus strand of JAOUQV010000026.1, from coordinate 5,326,517 downwards.
GCTATATATAGAAAAAGAGAGATAGAGAAACTTAGTGGCCTAGCAATCATTGTTTATGGACTTAAGCTGTGATAAAGATCACAGGGTAACTATCTGGCATAGGATACTCCTGAGGAAATAATATCCAAGTGATTATCTTAATAGCAGGACAGTGAGACATAATGACATCTATAAATGCTTGTCTCTTGTGTTTGCTTGTGTGTTTTCATATATTTAAAAGGCAAGATTATTGAGCACAACATGTCCATCTATCTCCCTGCCTTTTCTCCATGTTATTACATATAAGGCTTTTTGTTGAGTGCCATTTTAAAAGAAGGACTTACGAATATCCAAACCCAATTCCAAAAAAAGTTGGGACAAAGTACTGTAAATAAATATGGAATGCAATAATTAACAAATCTCAACAACTAATATTGTATTCAAAACAGAACATAGAGAACGTGTCAAATGTCAAAAGTGAGACATTTTAAATTTCATGCAAAATATTGGCTCATTAAAAAATTTGTGACAGCAACACATCTCAAAAAAGTTGGGACAGGGAAATAAAAGGCTGAAAAAACAAAATCAAAACCAGATTGCAACACTGGCTATAAAAAGAGAATCTTGGAGTGGCAGCAGCTCTCAGAAATATAGATGGAAAGAGAATCAACAATCCCCTTATTTCTGCACAAACAAATAGTGTAGCGATATAAAAAAAAAAAAGTCAAACAGTGTAAAATTGTTTGAACATATTATTATTTACAGTGCATAATATTATCAAAGATTCAGAGAATCTCGAAGGATCTCTGTGCATAAGGGTCAAGACCAAAAAACCATACTGGGAGCCCGTGATCTTTGGGCCTTAGATGGCACTGCATCACACACAGGCATGCTTTTGTATTGGAAATCACAAAATGCCATCTGACTAAAGAGGAGAAGCACGACCCAAGTTGTTATTAGCGCTCAGTTCGGAAGCCTGCATCTCTGATCATATGGGGTTGCTTTAGTGCGTGTGGAAGGACACCATCAATGCTGAAAGGTACAGTATATCCAGGTTCGAGAGCAACATATGCTCCTATCCAGTTGACGTCTCATTCAGGGAAGACCTTTTTTAACATGTCAATGACAAACCATTAATGCATTAATTACAGCACCATGGCTGCGTAGAACAATGGTCCAGGTACTGAACTACAAACTAGAATTCGACATTATACAAGAATGGGTTAACATTCCTATCCCTCAACTTGAGAAAATTGTCTCCTCAGTCCCCAGATGTTTACAGACTGTTGTAAAGAGAAAAGGCGATTTGTTACAGTGGTAAACATGGCCTTGTCCCAACTTTTTTGAGATTTGTTGTTGTCATGAAATTTAAAATCACCTACTTTTTCTCTTTAAATGATACATTTTTTCAGTTTAAACATATGATATATCATCTATGTTCTATTCTAAATAAAATATGAAATTTTAAACCTTTCACATCATTGCATTCCACTTTTATTTACAATTTGTGCTTTTTTTGGAATCGGGTTTGTAATTGAAATCAAGTGTCTGTAAAGAAAGTCGATCTTGAAATCTGATTACTCACTTTGTTTCATAGCCACTTTATTGTGGTAGGTGTTGCATGAAAGTAGGTGCCTATCTAGCAGCACAGGGCACAGGCCACGAATAACCAGGCGACACCCCATTATAGGGCACAAACACTAAGGGCACTTTAGACACATAAATTAGGCGAGAACATTCCTTTGAAATGTGGGAGGAAACTGGAGTAACTGTAGGAAACCCACACAGACACGTTATAACTGCAAACTCCACAAAGAAAGGATTTATGACACCTGACCTAGGAATTGAACCTGAGACCTTCTTTTGGTGACTCTACCCATAAAGTCAGTGTGGAAGCTAATTTAGCTTATTGTAATATATCCCACAAAATATATGCACATATATGCTTTCCGTATTGATTCCAGAACTGTTCTGAATGTGTATGAAATTATTCACTGCAAAGTTAATACACTATTTTTTCAAGTGTGTCTAATTTATTGCATCCACAGATAGAACTGTAGTTTGACCTTTGCTCATTTATTTGGTATATTGTGACTTCTGTTGCTTGTGTTGAAGTATCCATACACATTCTAATGATAATTATTTGTAATTGCTTCTATTTGTACATATATATAATTCTCTGTACTGGTAGTGGGTATACATTTTGTATATGCAAGATGTACTGGTAATTTTGTAGCCAGCTATATATGAATACATAGTTTAATATCTATTCTACTATGAAATAATAATTCAGAGGAGGTTCACTTAGGGTATATAGCTCATAATTCTTGACCTTCAGCATTATTAAAGTTGGACTGGGCTTCATGAGATGTGTATTGTAGAGGTGCAAAGCTTTAAGTATGAGGGAAAAGTTACACAGGTTTTTCATAGTAATGAGGACACATTTCCACTGCCTGGAAGTGTTTATATGCTGCTGTACATTATCTAAGGAAGTTGAGTATTCAGCTATACCACACAGCATTGTTTACTCACAGAGGGTAGATAAAACTATCTATCTCGATTTTAGCAATGCTAAGTTATTTAGTTAATTATGTTATTTACCTTCTTGTATAAGTGAATATGCAGACACACACATACATTTAAATCCACAACCACATCCATGTGTGCCTTAATAAGACAACAATGTTACAAGCATTAGTGTCACTGAAATTCAGCAACTGTGAGTCAAACCACAAGCCCTGGAGCATTTTGCATTTGTGCTGCTTCAGTACTTACAGGCTTGTTTTGCATCCTGCATTTACTGCCATGACTTAATGTGCTGGTGTAGATTTGGTCTCATATGGCAACAATATGTTAGCAGTCCTTCTAAAGATTGGGAACTGCTAAGCCTGGAAATCACTCAAGCTGATCCGGATGCTATGGGCCATTCTACCAGCTAATCATTGTCGTTACGTAATAAAGGGAAATTAGAAGCACTCTTTAAAGCTTGTAATGTGACCCTAGGGACAGGGCTTTGATGAAAGGCCACGTGACTACACAGGGAGGGAGTTGGAGAGGCAATGAATCATAGAGAGGCAAAGATAGATACAGGGATACGGGGACAAAGAAAGACAGAGTTTATGTCACTGGCTAGAAAATAGGCAGCCTGGCATCAGGCACATCTTGACTAACACTTCACCATATTCCATTACATTTTGCATGATATATGGATGGAATCATAAAGGCAGTGTTATGCACAGTACAAGAAAAATTAATAGTTTTCTCAGACAGTTCAGGGAACTCATAATCTGTCCAGTATACTGACCATCGATCATGTTATTTTTCTGTGTTTCTGTGCATAGTCCAATCAAACTATATTAGGTTTCAGCATTGTTCATATTTTGTTTATTTCTATGCTGGGTTTTATTTGTTCAAGTCTTGCTGTATACTAAGCAGGGAAATGGATATCATTAATGTGATTAATGTCAAAATCTCTGCACTCCACATTTCAGCATGTTACTAAATAAATATTAGTAAATTCCCAACTCTGTAATAATAAAGAAACATAATTTCCAGTACAAGTGACCCGTGTGGATAAAGTGGAAGATAATGGATGGATAATCTCCTGTTCTATCATTTCATCTAACAACATTAACAGAGTGCAATTGTGTTTAGGAATGAACAAAAAACATTGCACTTGGCATAAAAAACACCAATTCCCAGCAATAAGCTTGCTCATGGCATGGCACTTCAGCCAACACCCAGACAGTTTTAAAGCGCTTCAAATCCATGGATTCTAGTTGATTCCTCTGCTGTAGTGAATCCCAAGTTCATACTCATGTGTTTGTTAGAATATATTGTATTTGTTTTTAGCAGAAAATTGCATCTAGATAACCTTAAGATTCAGTTTGTGATTTTTCAGTGATGCTAACAGTATAGTGTGGTGGTCTAATGTTTAAATACAGTATATGACCACCTTTCTGGAGCTGATAGCAAAGCCGAAATGATACAGCGGCCAAGGAGTGAAGCTATGTCAGCCGCACAGACCATGCCACCTTTTTCTAATACTCTAGTATTCCCTTATCACCAGACATAATCAGCCTGATGAATGCTAAGGCTTCATGATCTAGTGCAATCTGTAGTTTATGTCCATGATGGGGCTTGCAGCCAAAAGCCAAAATTAGCCAGATGAGCAGCTTTGAAGAGGGGCAAAGCCATATGGAGTCAGCAAGGTGAGACGTGTGATTTCTATTCCACATTCATAAATTTATTTTGAGTGTTTGATTTATGGTACTGATTGATAGGAGAGCAAAGCACATTTATGATCTCTCTTAATGGATTAAGTCACATGTCTGAGTATGCTGGAAAAAACCTGCTTACTACCATACTACCATCTTCCTCACACTATTATATTTGTTACTGTCTGAAGCTATTAGGTATCACTTTTCAGTCACCAACAGTTGAGAGCCCCTGAGTCAAAAGCACTGTTTAGTTTCCACATTGTTATAAGGACACATTGTTATAAGGACCAATTGTTTAGCAAAGTCAAGACCAGTGCTCTTCCTACACATGGGCTATTTGACTGTGCAGTTCATGTCTTTTCTGACTGTGTATACCCCAAGTGGCTTTTTCTCTTATCATGCCAAGAAAAGCAGGCCATTGAAGAATGTCAGAAAGGCTCTCAACCAGGGTAACATTCATAACCACTGCCTTTTGTGCCTGCTGCTCTGGAATGACTAAAGGAAGCCAAGATTTTTAGTAAGTTCAACTGCGCAGTGCTCACAATATAACAAAGTGATGCACAAAAAACAGCTTTCAGCAAAACTGCAGACCATTGGGAATACAGAGTATTGCCAAAAGATCAGTATTCATCTCATAGTATCTCTTAAGTGATGTGCTGCATGAGATGGATACAGTCTTCAGCCAGCTAAAAGCCACATGTACCTCAGCCCTGGTACTCAAGCAGGCCAAACTTGATAAACTGTTTGTGGTTGAAGTAGATGTATTAAGAGCCACATTGCAATGTTCTAGACATTCCAACATGCAAGAATTTTATGCACATCACCCACACAAGCCTGCTCCAAGACACACATGCAGGCCCAGAACAATAAACAATGGTGCAGACACTGACACCTGTAACAGAAATTTCAGCATGCAAATGTCTAAGGGCTAATTTTGCTTTAATTCGTTTCGAAACTTTGCCTAGTTTTGGATTGTTTGGAACTTTGTCTTTGATTTGGAATATGGTTCACATATCTATAGTTACATACTGTATGAACAAAATCTAGTTTGTGTAGTCACTAGGGACAAAGAGAATATATTTTTAGTACCACAATGGTATCTGTGGCAAGAGTGAGGTTAGCATTGTAGTACCTGGAGAAATTGTCCTCTGGTGGCAGCAGTAAAGAATTCTTGGTTCTAGCAATGGCAAGTAAATCCATCTTTGCCTTCCAAAACATTTCTCAGATTTGAGTTACCATTTTATGATGGTTATGTTAATAGTGCATCTGTTGCACCATTGTGTAACTATGAAAATTAATTGCCCTCAATAAGCATAACTAGATATTAGCCATAATTAGGAATTCTGTTAAAGTAGAAGAAAAACACTTAACTTCATACCTCAAGCTGACCCTGACCATCATATAACATGAGTAAACCTAGACATGCACAAGTTTACTACTGCACACATTCACAGTCTACCGGTCATCATTTGCACAGCTTGAGGGTTTTTAAAAACCCCTTCAATTATGAACAAGGGATGAGTATGACCATTTGCTTTAAACTGTGAGTGACACTTAATTATAAATCAGGATCTATATATTATAGTGCATATATATTAAATCACTGAGGTGATATCTGGTCACTTTTTCTGGCTTTTAAGAAATTCAGACACTAGGTGATATAACTTTTAGAATAACCATCCAGGATAAGACTAAATAATACTGCACACTAGTATAAATCCATCTAATGTATAGTTGCATAGTATTGTGTCACAGCTCTGTTAGTCAATTAAATAAAGAATGTGTATAGATTCTGTCAGGAATCAACTTGTAAGTACTTAAACTATGCTCACTCAGTTTTAAATGACCACCTTTTGTTTGCTGACAAGAGCCTGGTCTCCATTTTTCTTCTTCTTTCGGCCTCTCCCTTATTCAGGGGTCACCACAGCGGATAAATTCTTTCACCTAACTCTGTCCTCCTCATCTTCTGATTTCATGCCAACTATCTGCATGTCTACCTTTACCACATCTATATATCTTATCTTTGGTCTTTCTCTCTGCCTCCTGCCTAGCAGCTCTATCTCTAACATCCTACCAATATATCCACTGTCTCTCCTTTGCACATGTCCAAACCACCTCAGTCTGCCTTCTCTTTGTCTCCCAATTTTTCAACCTGTGCTGTCCCTCTGATGTTCTCATTCCTAATCCTGTCCATCTTGGTCACTCCAACGAGAACCTCAACATCTTAAGCTCTGTCACTTCCAGCTCTGCTTTCTGTCTCTTAGTCAGTGCCACTGTCTCCAAACCATACAACAAGGCTGGTCTCACTACTC
>JAOUQV010000026.1:5304708-5316378 GCA_028565295.1 Aspidoras spilotus | reverse complement strand
ATGTGTGTGAATGAGAGGGAGGCAGGTAGAACAGTCAGGCTACAGGGAGAAGTGGTCACAAAGGTGCAGGAATTCAGGTACTAAGGATAAAATTTCCAAGCAGATGGGAAGTGTGGAAAATAGGTAAAGAAGAGATGTGTGACAAAAGGGTTGCAGCAAACGGGAAAGAAAAGATTTATAAGAGAGTTGTGAGTAATTTTGGAGACAGTGGCACTGACAAATACACAGGAAGCAGAGTTGGAGGTTGCAGAGCTTAAAGCTTAAGAGCTTAAGCTTTTAAGGTTCATCTTTGGAGTGACCAGGATGGACAGGATTGGGAATTAGAACATCAGAGGGACAGCACAGGTTGGAAAATTGGGAGACAAAGTTATAGAGGGCTTACTGAGATGTTTTCGAAATGTACAGAGGAGGGACAGTGGATATATTGGTAGGAGGATGTTAGAGATGGAGTTGCCAGGGTGGAGACAGAGAGCAAGACCAAAGAGTAGATATATGGCAATGTAGACACGCAGGTAGTTGGCGTAAAAGCAGAAGATGCAGAGGACAGAGTGAGGTGGAAAAGATTGATTTGCTGTGGTGACCTCTGATTAAGGAAGAGGCCAAAAGAAGAAGAAAAATTCTATATTTGTTTATCTGGATCTAAAAAGTCAGTCACTTCGACTTGGCAATAAGGGTTACTAGACCCGAAAATTCAACTCTTAGCTTAAAAATGTTGCTTACTTGCAGGCTTTTTGCGTTTTAATTACTATAATTCATAGCATCACTAAGGCATTATCCATTTGTCTAAAATAAAGTGAAATGGAGTATAACACTGCTGATGATGTTATACAAATGTTAGGAGTATGGCTAATTCATAATGTACATTGACGTATGCACAGAGGGTGTGTTTCATTATAATGTAGGACTACAGTTATAGAGTTAAACTGCGGTTTATGTGTGAAAGCACGAGTGTGACCAGAGAAGACAACAGAGCTAGTACTACACAGAATCAAACATGTGCAATATCTATAAGAATATGCACACACAAAACCCTCTGAGTCACAGATGATGATCAGGTTGTTTTGTCCTGTCCATTCTGAGTCATTCTAAATACAACAGAGTCAAACTGCGTCAAAACTCCCCTCTCCAAACCACAACTGCCATAACATTATCTCACGTACAGCCCATAAATAATACACAATGCATCATTTAGATCACGTGTAGTAAATGCATGTATGTGACAAGAGATTAGTAGAAACGACAATGCTTTGATAAGAGCGTGCGCGATAACCCGATATGCATGGCAATGTTTTGATTGATGCATGTTTTTTCTCTCTTTCTTGTTTATGTATGTGCTGCCTCCAGGCTTCAGGGGTCAAATGCACAACATTCCAGCCCAGTGCAAAGGTGTGAGTGAGTGAGTGAGTGAGCAAGCCAGAGGCAAGAGATCTAGACACGGAGAAAAGAAGTGAGAGTGTATTAGAGTCAAATTTCTAGACACTATTGTGGAAAATCGAATGCTGTATGTGTGTTTCAGGTGGTTTAGAATTTTTTTTTTAGACAATCAGTGCGTAAATTCCAATGGGAGTTCCAGGGATGAATAGATCAGGATGGAGACAACAGGCAGAATGAGGAGGAGAAGGCACTAAGGGTCACTATACGCACTCTCTATTTTCTCTCTCCCCCTCACAAACACTGGCTTACAAATGCATGATTCCTGCAAAAGGCCAAAAGGACATACCTCACAGAATGTTATTAATGTGCATTAAATATTAGAAGAGCTTTTTTAAAATTTAGTTTCCTGTTGTTTAATGAATGTGTTTACAGGAAATAAATACATATTAAGGGGGAAATTGAGATATAACTGAGGAAAATTGCTATTATATTTGTGTGTGCACCAAGAGTTTATTAATGTTACTCAGCTCTGTATCTGACATGGAAAAAATATTTAGGAAAAAATCAATAATGAGACCATAGACAGTTTGTCCTTATAAGCTTGGACAGTTAGCTTTGAAACAAATATTTTGTACTACATGCTATTAATTGTTTAGGAACAATTACAACATTCTGTTTCTTTAGTTACACCTTTTGTGGGTATTTTCAATGATATAGTTGATATGTTTATATATAATATTTATATATAATTGCTATTAAAGAGAGAAAATAATTGTATGTACTGTATATATACAGTATGTGCATGCATGTGTGCCCACATGTGTGAATGTGTATTATGTCCTGGGCTTACAGCACATGTTTGCTTTCGTGCGAACTCTTGGTTTGTAATCGAGGGCGCCTGTTAATGCTCGCACAACTCCATCTGTGTTAGGTGTCATAAATCAAAGCTGTGATTCTCACACTGAACTAAAGTACCTGTACATGCATACACATACACACACTCACACACCAATCCAGCACACACTCCCACATGGCTTGAGTTATGTTGCTGCTGAAACAGTCCCTCACTAAGATCGTTAACAGACATTTAGGGCCAGACATTTATCTAAAGTCATCAGGTTCACTCTTATAATTCATAATGCTCATTTTACCCGTAATAGGGAGTGCATACATCCTGCTGCTAATCTCTGGCTCGGCATTAGCATGAGCGCGGCTAATTTTAGGATTTCCATGACTAAAACGTTGTGAATCACACCTCTGCTATGCACACACTTAAAATAAATTTCCTACATCAGTATTGTCATACTAATTACTGTTATCCTCAAGCTGATTTTGTTTTTTTTCTTCATCATATGAAAGGGTACCCCGAAAAACAAGAATTCAAAAAAATTGATTACTGTAGAGAAATCAGCCCAAGCTATGTAGTGGAAGGACAAAATGACTGTGGGCTTCAACAGATTATCAAAAACAGAATATTTAAGAATCTGACAGAGATCCGGAAAGAGTGAAATACCCAGATTTCATTGATGAATAATGTCAGCTCTTCTTTGTTGTTAGGTGTGGTGGCCCTCATTTTCCTCTTTAAAATACCCCACATATTCTCAATGGGATTTTGTTCATCCAAACTGGCTGTCCAGTCAATCACTGTGATGGCATGGGCATCAACCCAGGTTTTGGTGCTTCTGGTGGCATGGGCAGGGTCCAGGTTCTGCTGGAATATAAAATATGCATCTCCATACAGATCCTCAGCAGAAGGAATCATGAAGTCCCTTAAAACATTCTAGTATACTGTTGTGGTGACCTTGGATTTAAGATAACAGACTTTACCAACACCTGCACTGGACATTGCACCCCAAATCTTGACTGTGGATATTTCACACTGGACCTTCAGAGGTTTGGGTTCTGTTATTCTTCCGTCTTCCTCCAAACACTTGGGCATTATTTCCTGAATGAAAGGCACACTTTCATTGTAAAAGAGGACCTTGAACCACTGGCCAATGGTCCAGCCCTTCTTCTCCTTGGCCCAATTGAGTCGCTTTCTACATTGGCTCAGGTTCAGAAGTGGCTTGACCCGAGGAACAAGACAGTTATAGCTCATCTCCCAGATGTGTCTGAATGTGGTGGTTTTGAAGCTGTGACTCCTGCCCATTTCTCTTTCTGGATCTCTGCCAGATTCTTGAATCTACTCTTTTTGATAATCCGCTGAAGCCACGGTCATAATTTTTTGCTGCCGCATCTTCACCTGCCACATTTTGTTCCTCCACTGCATAGATTGGGCTGATTTCTCCATAGTATTCTAACTATTTAACATTTTTTATGGGTTTTATGAGCTGCAAGACCAAATTATGCAAAAATAAACAAATAAATACTTGAAATTGTTTAAAGTGTGGGCCCTGAATCTATAATCTATGAAAATGTAACTTTTTAAATGGTTAATTGAGGTACTGTTGCCTTTCTATTATCTCGAACCAGACTATGCATTCTCCTCTGATCTCTCATATCAACTCCCACTCACTGGATATATTTCTGGATATCTCTTTTTCTGACCATTCTTTGTAAACCCTAGAAATTGTTGTGCATGAAAATCACAGCAGATCAGCAGTGTCTGAAATGCTCAAATCAGCCCATCTGGTTCCAATAACCATGCCATGTTCAAAGTCACTTAAGTCACTTAAATCACAAGCAATTTGTCTTGACTACCTCTACATGCCTAACTGCATTGAGTGCATTGAGGCTATGTAAATGGCTGATTAGATATGATTGTGAACAAGCAATTGAACTGGTGTACCTAATATTGTGGCCAGTGAGGGTATATACTGTTTCTGCAGCAAACAATTCATTTCTTTCCAAGAATATATTTACACCTGTTTTTAAAAGTTTGACTGACATACTTATGATCAGAGAGTGTCAAGATTAAAGTGTTTATTCAGGAAAAGATTCATGTGATTTTTTTCCCCATTCCCCTACGGTACTGTAGTATACTCTACTATATTCACAGTATTACATCTGTAATACATACACACAGAGGTGTTCATCCACTGAGAAAACACTGCCTGGTTCATTTCATCGCCTGCTCTGCTGCCACCAAAATGTTCAATAACAATGCAAGTAATGTCCATAGTGCATTTCATAGTGTATGTCACATAGGGCATGCTAGTTGTCACCTCAGCAGACCCGTACAGAGTTTTTTAACACACATATTTCACTTGACGTACATTGCCACACTTACAATAACTATATGGTACATACACACAGTATTATACAGTACTATACATATAATAATTTGATGGTTACATTGTAATTAGATGTGGACATGTATCACTGATATATGTGCTGTCCTGCGTGAGACTGTAGAAGTACTGGGTGAAAAGGAGAAAGTGTCGGAATAGGAATTTGGAGAAATGACAGCATGTTTGAAAGGCATGGTAAACATTTCAATAAACACCCGTACACTCAGCTGGATAAAATGACACAGGAATCATGTAGCACAACACAGAGACAGCAGCAAAACACAAGCATGATGTTCTACTACTGTTATCTATCATTTAGTCTGTAATGCACTCAGCAGTACCACCTGTTTAATCTGGTTCAATTCACAATTAATTTTTATTTATATGTATTATCTGAGCCAATAACAACAAAGTATAAATAGTAGTATTCAATTTTAAACATTAAACTCTGAGCCATTAATGAGTATTTGACATTATAACCTTTGGTTTAGCATCCAGTACAATCCAAAAAACATTCCTATGGTGCTTATGCAAGTTTAACCTATAAATTAATTCAAGTTGAGAAGCGTACTTAAAGAGTTTATTGCAATAACAGATATCTCAATTTTTAACAACTTAAAATGAGAAAAGAAGCTTTATGAACAACGATATTGCTTTCACCAAAATGCAGAATACTTGTACAAGACTTTATTATTCTTTTTTAACTCACTGATGTGACACTGTAAGCTTGAATTAAAAGAAATAAAAAATAAATAAAACAATCCAAATATGAAGTTGTGTGCTTTCTATTGCCTTTTAATTGCAGCTACTGTATGTTATAGGTCCTTTCTATTGCAGCTATATTTGTCATAGCCTTTACTATTTAAAATATGTCTCATGGTAGTTCTGATTTCAACCGCCAGAGCGGGGTCCAAAATGCCAGTGCGTGATAAATAATTAAAAATAAATCTCATTCTATAAAGTATTAATCAGTATTGCATTCAGCTGTGTATTGTCAATTCTCTTCGATAGACAAGCCTTCCAGACCAGTGCGAAGTGCACTACATGTCATTCCTGTTACCAAGTTTTATATCTGTGATTGCTATTCCTGTCTTTTTTGGATTTTGGAAACTTACCAGGTACTTAGCCAAGCCTAGTTTAGCCTGTTTGCCTATTCTTTGACCTGTAGTATGGCCTTGACCATTGGTTGTTAATATAGTATTTAAAAAAAACCTGCATTATCCCCAGGCACCCCTGTTTAGAGTCAAGTTAAAAAATACAACAACATAGAGAATAAAACTCAAACAATGATTAATAGTCATCTAAACAGATTTATTCTAAAATATGTTACTTAAGTTATATTACTTTATTTATATTACTTTAATCACACTTCCGGACGACTCTTACAGACAACCATTTTTTAAAGTCAACTAGCAGATGTAATTCTTAACATATTTGGCTTTATTATTGTGTGTAAGGGAAATAGAGGTCATATATACACTGTAACTATGTAATGTTGTCTGTGGTGTTATTAACCCCTAATTATGTTTCAGGACAATTTAACAAAAACCTTTAGGGCCACACAAGGGTTGAGTAACTCGTTTTGTGATATTTAACAGTGATCAGTAATTAAACTGGTATAAAAATATTAGCCATCACTAATATTTGTAATACACTAATCATTAGCCAACACATAAGCCTGACGAAAAATCTTTCGTGTATAATTATTTATACACCTCACTTAAAGGCAAATAAATCTAGCTATAATTACAATAATCTCTTCCCCCAGAAGTGTTTAAAATGCTTGACAAAGTCAAGTTATCGCTTTGCCATGATTAGCTGCACATATGCGTACTGAACAATAGGGTTAGGCTGACTGAGCATCGCAAGCACTTGTAAGCTGTTGCATCCATGGGGAATCAAAGCCCTTTTACCAACATCCCTGGATTTTTCCAGAAGTGTGCACTCTACCTATTTTCAAAAGCATGCTTGAAAATACAAACCCCATTTCTAAATAAACTGGTCTAGGTGAGAAACCTAATTTAATTTTTAAAATAAAAAAACAAACAAAAATAGAATGTGATGTCTGCAACACACTAGTAATAAACTCAGGACAGGTACAAACTAATATTTTAATTATATAGCACTGTTCTGGAATGAATTAGCAGGTAGTCTCACGATTAGAAGGTAAACTACTAAAAGGTAAAGAATCCACCATCATTTATTCAAGCAAGGACAAAATTATGTTTCAAAAATACTGGATTGCAAAAAATTACAGCAAGTTCTATGGCCCTGAAGTCATCTAATGACTAAAGACTGAAAACATGTTCTGTGATCAAAGTAAATATTCCATTTTATTATTATTATACCATTTTTTATTATTTTGTGGGGGCATATATTAAAATGTATCATTAATGCAAAGGAGATTATTGGTACATGTGCTGCCTTACTGCAGTAATTACTGCAGCAATGCGGCGTGGCATGGAGTCGATCAGTCTGTGGCACTGTTCAGGGGTTATGAGAGCCATGGTTGCTCTGATAGTGGCCTTTAGCTGTACTGCATTGTTGGGTCTGGCATGTTGCATCTTCCCCTTAACAATATGGTGTTCAGGTCAGGGGAGTTTGATGGTCATTTAAGAATAGGGATACCATGGTCCTTAAACCACGTACTTGAATCTTTGGCATTGTGTACAGGTACAAAGTCCTGCTGAAAAATAAAATCAGCATCTCCCAAAAGTTGGTCAGCAGCAGGAAGCATGAGGTGTGCTAAAACTTTCCAATAGATGGCTGCATTGACCTTGGACCTCAGAAAACACAGTGGACCAACACCAGCAGATGACATGGCTCCCCAAACCAGCACTGAGTGTATATTTAAACTAGACATCAAGTGACATGGATTCTGTGCTTCTCCTCACTTCCTGGGACCTGACTCTGGGACCTTGTTTTCCAAAGGAAATGCAAAATTTACTTTTATCAGAGAACTTAACTTTGGACCATTCAGTGGCAGTCCAGTCCCTTTTGTCTTTAGATGCCGTCCTTTATACAAGAGTGGCTTGACACAAGAATTGTGACAGCTGAAACCCATGTCTTGCATATGTCTGTGCAGGGTAGTTCTTGAAGCACTGACTCCAGTAGCAGTCCAGTCTTTGTGAATCTCCCACACATTTTTGAATAGCTTTTGTTTCAAAATCTTCTACAGAGTACTGTTATCCCTATTGCTTGTACAACATTTCTACATCTTTCTACATATTTTCCTTCCCTTCGCCTCCGTATTAATGTTCATGGATACAGAGCTCTGTCAACAGCCAGCCTCTTTAGCAATGACCATTTGTGATTGTGGAGACTACAGAACTAGATTGCAGGACCATTTAATTGCCGTCATACTAGATTGGGAAAATCCCCACCACACTATCCGAGCCCGATATATCCCATAATTCACGTTTTGTGACAAGTTTAATTAGTATTTACTTGATCCAGACTAGTAGTTTGTAGTCAAGTATGCTATGTCAGCCCATGTCTATTTCAGCATGTCAATGTGTGCTTGACTGGTCTGACTTTAGTCAAGATCTTCCTTCTATTGAAAAACATAACCTAGCGGAGTGTCATACAATTGAGAACACAAACAGTTAGTAATTCAAGTTGTGTATACAGCAAGAATGGAGAACACTGCAACAATTAGTATCAACAGTGGTCAAACAATTCAAAACTATAATTAGAAGAAGACGGACTGAACAGGTGTGGACATTATGATCCTAGAAGTGCTGGACTTGGCTTGGTCTTGTCTTACACATAAAACACCTGGAACGAAGGCAAACCTCCAAAAACATGGAGGAGAACAGAGAAAGAGATGAGCAAATCTGTGAAGACTTGGAGTAAGATAGGCGCGAGTACAGGCTCATTGTTGGCGCCTTATGCTCTAGCCGGAGTGAAGAGGCTTGAGTGAGTAATGTAACTAAGTGGTAAACATGACTCTGTCCCAACTTTTCCTGAGCGTGTAGTAGGCAACATTTCAAAAATTTTTAAATGTTCTAATCAACAGTTTCTCTTAAGTAAAGATTAAATTACAAAATTAGTTTTTATTGCATTCTGAATATATGGTTCGGTTTTGTATATAATTTAAACAACAAACACTCTGTGATGTTTTTTGTTTGTTTTATTGGTTCATTAATGTCATCTGTGGGAGGAAACTGAAGCCCCCAGAGTAAACCCCTGCGAACACGGGGAGAACAAGCAAACTTTACAAAGAAATTCCCAGGTCGATCCCCAGGTGGGGCCAAAGTGCCACTGCGACACGGTGCCGCCCCTCCGTGATGTTTGATGTATTTGTCTGTAAATGTTGGAATAAAATTTAGAAATCACTCCAAACTTTTAATCAAGCATTTAAAGATTAAAACTTCCACCTTCCTCTTCTTGTTTTGTTTTATTCAGCTTCTGTTCTACTGCTGTAGTTATTCATCCATAAACAGAATTAACCCTTCCTTCTTCAGGCTTACATCTTCCCCTCGAAGAAGGGCGGAGAGTTTTAGCATCTATGTTCTTGTTTATGTTCATTATTAGACATTTTGTTGCCTAAGAGTGTGTGTTTGTAAGAGAGAGTGAGAGTGAGACAGAGGTCATTGTCTTGAGGAAACACTTCAGTACTCTTCTTCCAGACCACCATGTCATGCACCAAGCACTGCATTCCAGTTCAGACTGAATTACATTATATTTGCCAAGTCTAAATCACACATGAGTGTGTAGCATCCATCGCACGCACTTCTGAGCGAGAGTGTGCTGAACAGCATGCAGCTTTCTGATGATCTCAGAGCTGTGGCTGTGTGCTGGGAAAATTACAAAAAGGAAGATTTCGCATCCTGCCGAAAGACTGTGGAACAGATGTGAATATAAATATTAGTAGGTATGAAATGTTATTTGGTGATAAACCATGAAATCTTTGTCGGGAAAAAAAAACTTTCTTCTGGAAAACTCTGGAAAGTATCAAAGTTTCGTTCTGTTTCAATGGTAGCCAGTCATGTGACCCTGAGTGATCTCATGCCATGCTACATAAGTAACCCAGAAATCTTCAGATAGTTGGAGTTATCTCACATTGATTCTTTCATAGTGGTGGCTGGATGACCCGAAGATTGGAGTCTTAGTGCATGTGTGTGTACATGTGTATGTGTGTGTATATACACATATATACACATTTGTAGCACAATTAAAGCTTAAAAAAAAAGGTTAAACCAAAACCATAAATTGCCCTAATAAACCCTTCAGCAGAGTGTCTAAGAAGCTGAGAGTGCCTAGATATTCAAAGAACCATGGGTTGAAATAAATCTTTTTTCAAATAACAATTTCACTTGTGTTTTTCTTTTTAAACTCAAGACATTTAAGTCCAAAAATTTGCAAGTGAAAAAAAACATGTTCTGAATAATAACAGCTACAGTATGTCCTGAGTGACACTTGGTTTAAGACAGACATGTCCTAAGTCTTTTTCCAAATCACAAGACATGGCCTGAGTTTAAGGATTTTCAAGTCAAGACAGATGAGACCTGAATCACAATAGACATGACTTGTGTCACGTCCAGAATCAACCTACATGTCCAGAATCAAGTCCTGAAAAAGTTTTAAAGGAGCACATAACAAATGCTTATTAATGGATGGTCTGTGTGTCACCACTTTGTGCTAAACTTCATAACAGGACTGTTGGTTTGAACAGTTCTATAGGGTGCCTGGGATAGAATCCCAGGTTGGGGCTGAAACATGCTGAAAATTAAGTGAAAAAACACTTTAAATTATTTGCATGTAAATTATCTTTTGCATGTTGGTAAAAATCATTTCTGGTGCCTTATACTGTATTTCTTGGACCAAGCATGCAATTTATGAATGAATTTGTATTTTTATATTCTCGGTTACACTCTACTATAGTTAAGGACCTTTTCAATAATACACACAGCTGCTTAGGGCTTTCCACTTCTTTTGAAATATTACTTCTTACTGTTAACTTTGTGCTTTTGCCTATAACCATCAATTAACAGGTGTAAGCATCTCGAATTATAGCTAACTGTGTGAATGCAGTATTTTGATACTCTCAGGTGAAAGATGAAAAATGTTGGCCACTGGGTCAATAATCATATACTGTGATGAAAATCCACAGTATAATAAAGATCTGTTCGCAGGCCACATTTGGCTACTTTCTGAAATTCCTGGCTTAGGAAGACGTGCTATTTCCTGCTTAATTTATCCAGCAAATTTGATTATGCCAAGATTGAAGGTTAATGGCGATCATTTCAGATTTACGAGGTAATTCGCATGCTCATGACTCATGGTCTATTAGGAAAGTTATTCCTAGAATTGTCAAGACACTATTTAAAGTATATTTAACTTTTTTTCTAATGAACCTCAGCAAAGTATAGGCAACACATTGGTCAAAAAACAGTGAGTTCAATTCTTTGCTTTTTCTATTTTATGCATAGGAACCAAAATTAATTATGAACAGTCTACATTATATTTAATTAATACATTTGCTGTGTTTCTGAATTATTCTTACACAAACTGTATAACTATAACTAAAGTAATTTCAAGTCATGCCATAGGTCATCAGCACATGGTTTATTGCAAGGATGTGCTTCATATGGAAGGCAGTAAACATACTGTACTTACTGAGGTTCCCAATCTTTTGTCAACCATTATAGCCCGACATGGGGGTTTATTCTCCCGTCACTAATGCTCCAGACTTTTTCTATCAGCATGCTCTACTTACCGAGTTATCTAGGCTAACCAATGTAATACTGATATACAAATCAGAAATTTGTGACTCACATCCTGTCCTTGATCTCCTGCCTGACCTTTGTGGCTTCCAGTTAAAAGGAGGTTTTTGGGAAAGAAAAAAAAAAGCAGGGATTATTATTAGTTTTAAGTGACCTTTACGATGGTGATGAATCCAAATCGAGAGAACTGTATTCAAATAGACTAGTTATCTACATTGTTGTAAAGGTTCACACAAAGGCTAAGACCCTGTCTGTGTGTGAATGTGTGCTTGTTTTTATATATTTTGATGAAAAATAGTCCCGGAATGATTTAAATATATATATATATATATATATAT
>JAOUQV010000026.1:5279620-5294875 GCA_028565295.1 Aspidoras spilotus | reverse complement strand
CTGTGTGTGTGTATTTGTGTGTTTCAGTGCACGGATGGGTTAAATGCAGAGGACCAATTCCGCTGTGTGCAAACATATTGGCAAAATGTATCACTTTCACTGATAATAAATTACACTTGCTTTTTCATTGCAAATATTTATATTTATTACATAATTTTTTATTTGGCATATGATTGTGATTATGTCATATAACTGTTATTCCCATGCTTTTAATTATATTTGCAGATTCTTAGATTCTATATTATCTTCTTTTATTTAACTCTGCATTTTAGTAATGCTGTTAGTATCTGGTTCCTTGATTTACACCAAGAACGAACAGGGTTCAATCCCTGGGTGGGACAACATGGAAAATTACTGTGTAGAGTTTGCATGTTCTCCCCATGTTCAATAGGGTTTCCTCCTGCATTTCAAAGACATGCATGCTAGATGAAACCGTGTCTCTAAAGTGTCCCTTAGTGTGTAAATGTGTGTTTGACTGTGAGTGTGTATGATGAAGTAACACCCTGTCTACAGTTTTCCTGCCCTTGCACCCAGATTTGCTGGGTGAAAACCGGTGGAAGATGAACAAATGAATGAATGAATGAATGAATGAATGAATATTTAAAAATAATCTTTTCATTTATTTTATTGCTTTTATCCCACTTTGTTCACCTTTTTTTTAATGTCATTAAGAAATGTGCTGCATTGATTCATCTAATATCATTGTTACATAAAACTACATCAGGACATCAGGATCGGTCATTTCTATACTGTGTATTGTTGGTAAATATATTTTGATCTAACTTTGTGGTGGTTGACTAGAGGACTGCTTCAGTTGAATTACTAACAGCTAGTAAAAATGAATAGTTCTACCACTAGTATAAAATAAAGTGCTCTTTGCTTTATATCAGGGACAGAATAATGAAATGCTATAATTTCCCTTTATTCCTGAATCATCCCTTCATTTTTATCCCTTCAAGTATAGCTATGTAGTAAAAGCTAAACATACATTTCTGTCTAGGCTGCATTACCAGGTCAGAGCTTATAGGTCAACACAAGGTATTGATACAAGGAAAATTACAGTGATCTAGAATTTTTTTTTCCTGTCATTTACCACCTATGGCTATGGCACAACAAAAACTAGGCTATATCAATCACCAGGTTATATTCATACACAAGGTTATATTCATATTACATAAGTCAGGGAGAGGGGTAATAAATGGTATCTCCAATTCGCCTAGCATACATGTTTTTGGACTGTGGGAGGAAATTGACACACCTGTAAGAAACCCACACAGATACAGGGAGAACATGCAGACTTCTTACAGAAAAGCCCCATGCTTTCCTACCCAGAAATCAAAATAGGGACTCTCTTGTTGTAAAGCATTAGGGCTACCCACTGGTCCACTGTGCCTGCCCTCTTACTTATGAAAAAATGCATATGAAATAGTCCACATTGACCTAGAAGGTGTTTGTTTATTTAATGTGTCTAATCTAACGTCATTCAAGGATGCATAAGTCTTCCCCAAAGTGAAGCTTAGGTCAAAGGTGCTGATTATTCTTTTCAGGATCCAGGTTCTTAGCCAGAAATAACGTAGCATCTAAATTCTAATTTAATAACACATGCTTCATATTTATTTATTTTGTATTTATGCAAACTTTACACAAAAAGGACCCTGGCTGCCCCAACCAGGAATTAAATCTGGGACTCTCTTTCTGTGAAGTGACAGCCCTACCCAGTGCACCACTGTTTCTGTCATCCTATTTATTAAAATAAAGGCTCTCAAAGTCTTTTAAAAACCTGAAACAATGTAAAATATTTAAGCATTTATTCGCCTGCAGTTCAACTGGCGTCCTTCAAAAAACTCCAGCCTGTTATATCAAAAAATAATTGGCCATTGTGAAGTGATGATCATCCAGCTGTAAGCGGCATTGCATTGAATATTGTTCTCTGAGACATCAGGGACACATTAGATTACAGTTCCAAAAAAGGGCATGTGGGAGACGCTATGAACAGATGTTTGCCTTTTTCATGTGCCAGTTTGAAAAAATCCACTGTGTAACTGTGGTAATTGTGATTAATAAGCGCAGGTGTGGAGACTGGAAGAGCAAGCAGAGAGATCAGAGTGCCTGAAGAGCCTGCTGTTTATTGGCTGCCTCTGTTGGCTGATATTTTTGGATGTCTAAGGGCCATTGACAATGTAAGTGCCATCATTTCAAGTGTGGCACTGATGGGCATTTGCGCTGTTGTGGTTTTAATGATCTCCATGGCCAGAGTGATGGAGAGAAGTGCGTGACCAAGAAACAAAGGAGACTCTGCCTACTCTTAGCCACTGCTGTTGCCTGTATTTAGACCTGCAGTTCTAAAATAACAATCGTGTGTATAAGCATAAGTGTTTTTGTATACCTAAAGTTCAAATTGTGTATTTGCCCAGAATAACTGGTATAAATAAGCAATCAGAGCTAATACCCAATGCTAAAAATAGCATCAATATACAGTTCAATTTTATTCGTCCACATTATGTGATGTATAAAATTTTTTAAGGCAGATTGTTTTGATTGTTTTTGGAGACAAGCAGGAGGAGTGTGCTATCATTAGGTTGGGCAGTGATAGCTCTGTAGTTAAGGTATTGGGTGGCTGATCAGAAGGTTGAGGGTACAAGACCTAGCTGTACCAAGCTGTCCATGTGGACTTACACTCTGTTGCTCTGTGATAGAAGGAAAGTGCACCATTGGCCTTTTGGCTCTGGACATGATTTGCTTTAGGGTATAACTTTTTTGCCAGTTCCATTTTGTGGACATTGACTATTTACTAACCTGGCACTCTCTAATACCGGAAGACGCGGAATGGGTTGATGATTGACTCTGCCCTTATTGCTGATGACGAGGCTTTTCTTCCAGTTTGGAAAAGGAGGCTTAATGCATTTTTTGGGCAATAGATTAAAAATCATTTGCAAATTATGGAGGTTTTATGACAATATTGCCTCAGAAAGTCCAATAATAATTCCCCTAGAGCAACATGGTTCATTAGTGGACTAATGATACATAATAAATAAAAATCTAGCACTTCATTAGTAAATATATCCAAATTCAAATTTCACTACCTGTAGAGCAACTACATTTTAACATTGACATGTTTTAATATCGCATTAACTGCATATGAATAAATTGTGCTGTGAGGGTGCAATTACTGTGTTATTTTATATAAATGTATTAGTTCTTAAAAGCTATGTGTCTTTAGGTCATTTCAGAGTGTATTATGACATATAAGTATCCAGGCATTTTGATATAAAGACTTTAGAATAGTTTAAATAGTGAGGTAATATAATTAACAGCTGCAGTATTGACTTTTGGACTTCAGAGATAACACACTGTCAGTAAACGGTTATAAAGAAGTGACCTTGTATTGGACGAGTCTGTCTGTCTAGCTTCATTATCAGTTGTGGCAAGGACAAAACGTGCAATTTCTTATGCTTATTTCACGAAATACTTGCTCTTTCATTCACTTAAACAGAACCAGAGCTCTGAGTGTTTATATACTGAACTTTACTAAATAGAAAAATTCCAGAAAATCCAAAGAAATTTGAGATTAGAGTGCAGGGTCTGCAGTGGTACAGAGGCCCTGGAGCAGAGAGGATTAAGGTCCTTGCCCAAGAACCCAAACAGTGTCAGTTGGTAGTACATTAACATTTATGGCATTTGGCAGATGCTTTTATGCAGAGAACTTACATTTTATCACTTCCTTATCATGATTTGGTGGTAACGGTTCCCTATCCACAAGCCTACGACTGCCAAAGTCTTAACATATGAACTACCACTACCACTGAAGTACTGTGGCTAGAACCACTGGCCTTATCATTAGTAGCCCAGAGCCTTAATTACAAAGCCACCACTGCAACAGTATTATTCCTAACCATTATTCAATGCATGCTTATTTTAAACTCAAATTACTGACCCCTCCAGAATACATGTGTGTGTAAAAGTGTTCCTAACACCATGCTTACTATATTATCTGAAAGAGAGAGCTCATGATACAATGCATTGTGAAACTATAATAATTTAATTTTCAGGTTATAGAAAAATATAATATCTTAAGCCTGTTGCTGAATGAAAGATCGTGTCCTAGATACAGTGTTATACTAAGTGCAAAACACATGCGCCACCAATGCACCAAACCCCCACACACGCAATTACTAAAAGCTTCCTTCATACAACTGTTGAGGTTATGCCTTCACTAAGCTCCAGATATAGAATGTAAAATGCCTTTGCGTAATTTGATTCTGATAAGCACCAAAGCAGCTTATGTGGATGCGAGACAGAGCTGGAAGAAAAGGAAAAGCGAGAGATTTGGGTAATACATCTCTCTCTTCCAGTAGGCCAAGAAAACTTAAGCCCAGATTTCTGTTGGTTGTTTTACCTGGATTATGGAGCTAGGGCATCAGAAGAGCAGCTCGGTAGCACTGGAGGGAAGAAAAACAGAAGGATTATAGAAAAACCCTTTTTCAATGAGAGGATAAAAAAGGACAGGAAGAAAAGAATGCATGGTTAGATGGTACTTGACAGAGTTGGATGACTAAATAAATTTATTTTCTTGTCAAGCTTTATATGGGATGGGGGTAAACTGTTCTGTTATGCAGGTTGTTTATACAGTATCAATTTCTGTTTGTCTTTTTGGTGACCTCTGTATCATTGTATCTTGTCGTGCAATCTGTACAAATATGGGATGTAAGGACAGTATTTACTGTTGTATTGCTATGCATTGTTTTTTATCATGTTTCATTTTAGATTCACTCCCCCTACATGTGGTCTTGTATCTTACATTGTGATTTTATTTACGAGACTAGCAGGGTCTTTAAAAACTCTATGCATCTCATTAATATTAACAGTTTTACTACAGTTCCACTAAAAATAAAACACATAAATAGTTTTAATGAGCTTCATGTCAAATGGCGCTCACTGACCACTTTATTAGATAAACACCTATTCAATTACTTGTTAACACAAATATTTAATCAGCTAATGACATAGAGGCAACTCAACGCAGTTAGGCTGTAGAGGTGGTTAAAACAACTTGCTGAAATGCAAACCAACCTTCAGAATGAAAATGCCTTGTAGGCTTGTGGTTAAGGAAACAGCCTTGCGACTGGAAGGTCCCTTGTTCGATTCCAAGTACTGACAAGTCATGGCTGAAGTGCCATTGGGCAAGGCACCTAAACCCGGTTGCTGGCCGGGCGCTGTACTGGCTGCGCACTGCTCCGGGCACGTGTGCTCACCACACCAGTGTGTGTTTCACTGCACGGATGGGTTAAATGCAGAGGACCAATTCCGCTGTGTGGAATGGGAATAGTGGCAAAATGTATCACTTTCACTTTCAGAATGTGTAAATTGGTTTGCGATGATAGAAAGGAAACAGTAACTCAAATAACCACTGGTTACAACCGTATAAAGCAATATAGCATTTCTGTTAAAAAAGCAGAATAGCATGTTCCAAAGACAAGCATGCTAGGATAATCGGCATCTATAAAGTGTTCCTTAGTGCATGAATGTGTGTGACTGTGAGCTTATGTGCCCTATGATGGATTGGCACCATATTTAGGGTTGTTCCTGCCCTTGCGCCCCACTGTGTTGCCAGGTGGGCACTGGCTGGCCTGTGACCCCTTGTAGACTGAATGCAGGAAAATGAATGTGAAAGCATATATTAAACAAGAAAAATTACCTCACATAGAAATAAAAGTATTTGTATAGAAATAAAAGAATAAAAACTTTATGACATAAGGTCTTTAAATAGCAGATTCTTTTTATAATACTACCAATTGGACCACATGTCTTAGGGATGAGGAGTACACCACTATCTGGATCTGTTCAACCATCTAAATTATATGTATCCGTATCGGTACGCAGAATGGGCAAACCTTTAACTGAATGTGGGTGAGGCTTAAATCTGTATATTATTTTAATTCTGAAATTGATATGGATTGATCAGAAGTTGCTATATGTATTGTTTATTTAAAAAAAAAACTATTAACAGAACAGCCTCAAAATTGAGATTCAAATCAATGTTTTTGATTATATAGGCTACTTTGTGTGTTCAGCTATGTGTATAAGTGGTCTGTGAATCATTTTTATAATAATAATTCATGCAATCATCCAGTGATGAAATGGGAATATTATGTCAACCTTGTTCACTGTATTCTTCACAGTGGAATTCCACACAACCGGAATGGAGGCATTGACTAAAGCGACATGAGCTATTTTCAGCTCTGTCCTGCCAAACGCACCGCGTACGTTACTAAACCAGTTCACCAGGTAACTTTATATCATTCAAACCGAAATACTGGCAACCGAAGAAAACCTAAGGAGTACTGAAATGAGCAACGTGAGCTTGAGTCAGATCAGTCCGTCACTGACTTTTTGACAAGTATGAGCATGATGCGAGTAAAACGTATATCTGTGCTCGTGCTGAAAGAAAATCCTCATTGGGTAGCTGTCTGTCTTCATGATATGTGATTGGCCAGTCACGCAGAGCGCCCGCCCCTCCCTACAGACACTTGTCAAAAACTCTTTAATGATACCTAGTATTAGCCCTTGTAAAGTTTTTTGATTTCTGATTCAAAAACACACAACTTTACAGTGGTGACTGGGTTAAACAACGAGTGTCAACTGTTATGATAAAATACACTGAAAGTGTATAGGCAGATTACAGTGATCTCACTTGCTGTAACTATGATACAAATGTTACTTTCAATTATTTAGATCATGAGTTTAAAGAAATCTAGCAAACATACTGTAAAATGTTTGAAAGTTAGAAATACAGCAGTACAGTACATATTGATAAAAGATTTAAATACAGTAAAAAAGTAATAATTACAGTATTTCCTGCTGCTGGTTACATCTTAGTAAAGGCTTGTGTAAGTGGCAATATTATTCTTTATCAAAGTGTCATGTGAGATAATGTGATATCAAAAACTGAGATATAAATTTGCTTAATAGCAAGCATATTGTTGAAAATATGCTTACATTCAGTGTTGCTTCCTGTTCCTCAGCAGTATGTGTTGGGCTTGTTTCATTGGAGAGATGCCATTGCCAAGCCATCAAATCTCACTTCAGCAATCTGTGTGAAATTCAGCTGTACTGGTGCAGACAAGAAAAGTAAAAGCTTAGAGACGAGAGTGATATTAAAACCCTTGTCTGCTGTTGCTATAACAATGCATATGGAGGAAATTTACCTATAGTATTTAAGATGAAATTCACGACATTTTACTAATACCAACCATTCTTTTTTCCTTTCATCTATAAGCACACCAATGATCTGTTCATGAGTAGGTGTTAGAAACAAAAAGTAAGAGAGGGAGATAGACAGGAAGAAAGGAAAGAAGGAGTGCTAGATGAAGGAAAGGAGTTGCCTGTACTTAGTACAACCGAAAAAGGCTGATAAAGAAAATTGGTTTGCGGATGGTGTATTTCCTTAAATCCTGTGTTTTGTGCACAGTTGCCCAATATGTGCTTTAATTTCCTACTTTCTTTTGTCTAACATTAATTTATTTATCCGTTATAAGCAAAATCTATTTATTGAAACGCAAACTGAAACATGTTTAAATCATTGTGTGCATTTCAGAACCACTAATACTGGACAGCTCCCCAGTTCCAGCAGTTGTGCATGCTTGCAGACTGAAGCACAAAGAATTACTAGGAAGCGTGCAAAAGGAAGCAAAAATGAGAGTGAGGAATTAGGAGGCCTACAGAGAAAACTGGAAGGAAGACTTCAGCAGAACAATACAAAGGAAGTCTGGGCTGGTATGAAGCAAATCACTGGCTTCAAGGAAAATAAAAACAATAAACTGCGTGGGCAGTTTGGTACAAAGCCAACAAGCTGAATACATTCATCAGAAATGGCAGCCTCCTACTCCCGCACTACCTACATTACTTCCACACTTCTTTTTACATTTACAACCCTCACAACACAACAATTGTCAACACCTCCATTTCAGCTATTGTCTGCTGACCCACAGTCATCATCATTACCTCCACCTATGACACACGCACATTCTCACAACCATTATCTGATAATCACAAACCCTCCTTGTTTACCTAGCCAGGTAAAGACAGCTGGAGAGGATGAAACTGGGCACGTCTGCTGGCCGGATTGGATCATCCCAAGTGTTGTAAAGGTTTGTGCCACACAGCTGTGTTGGAGTCTTAAGCAGCTCTTAAATCTGAGCATATTCTGGTTCCAGTGCTATGGAAATATAATGCCTAGTTCCTGTACCAAAAGAGTCATCTACCTTCTTGATTCACGACTACAGACCAGTGGCCTTTACATCTCATGTCATGTAGGTCCTAGATATACTAGTCACATATCAGTCACATCTCAGACCTCAGTTTAGCAATTTCACTGTAGTTTGCTTATCAAAACCATGTAGGCAAGAAAGATGCTGGCATATGTGTTATAGAAGGCATACTCATGACTGGTCTAGAAGAACTCCACCAAAAAAATTTCCTTCTTTGACTTCTCAAGTGCTTTCAATACCATCCAACCTCACTTGCTAAGGGGAGAAGATAGATTAAAGTAAGCTTACAAGTCTATGATTGCCTGGGTCTACCTTTTTGGAAGACCCCAGTATGTGCAAATTGGAACCTGCTAGTGTGATGTTCCGATAGCAGCACTGGATCACCAGAGAGAATTGTGCACAAGTGGAATACAGAAACCTGGTGAACAGCTTTGTGAAATGGTGTATGAACCATCTAATCCTTATTGTGTCAAAGACCATGGAGATTGTGTAAGACTTTAGGAGCATAAAGAACATGATCAGTCCTGTTACCATAATGTGTCAAAACATCGAGTGGAGAACTACAAATACTTGGGTGTGCTGCTTGAAAACATACTGGACTGAAAGGACAACACAGCAGTGTACAGGAAAGGGGTGGGAAGACTCTACTTTCTGAGAAGGCTTGTGTAAGTTAATGTTTCCTGCACATTACATGGAAGGATGTACATTACAGCCCACCCTAAATATTTTCTTTCTTTCTGTATCTGTGCAACAATGTATGCTCACCGGCCACTTTATTTATTAGGTACAATATTAAAGGTTTTTAACCCCTTTTGCCTATAGAACTAACTTATTGTTTGAGGCTGGAATCCATCCATTCATCCATCCATCCATCCATCCATCCATCCATCTATCTATCTATCTATCTATCTATCTATCTACATAGGACGTCCTCTGCATTAGCAAAAAACATAATTTCAATAGCTTTAACTTTGTTAATATATTTAATTTTATACCCTAGATGTACCCCTTACAGTACAACAATAAAGTTGCTATTTCACCTGTGTCCTTTCAAAATTTAATATATATAGACAATAAAATGCACATATTCATGCAATGTATATTACCTCAAAATGCTGTGAGGACAGACTGTTTCTCATTTTTCATATTTTACTAATGTGCAATTAAACTGAATTTTATGCCTGTTCAATATGCAATTTTAGATGTGCGCATGCTAAAGATGTAAACTTCTACACTCAGGGATTACACATGCACACATACACCCCAACACAGCTGCTGCTTTCATATGTTAATGCTAGCATTTCAGTCTGCCAAAACTTTGCTCGCTCACACTCTCTCACTCTATCACATTAAACACTAATGTGGGTGTGATATAATATCACTTTTTTGTGATTAGGTTGATGTGCATTAAACAAACCTGAGCAGCATGCATAGACAAATGGTTTAATTTTTTCAATGTGTCTAACAGAGTTTACAAAAGCTTTTAAACAGACAGAAAATTTCAGTTAGAAAATGGCTCTTTAGTGCAAATAAACACCTAAAATCAAACCCTGGTTAACCATGATTCTAATTACCGACCACACAGTCATTTTAATAGCAAAGTTTGTAATATATCAAGGCACTAGCTACATCATAAGTCAGTTGGTACCCACACCTTAATGTCTAAAATGTACACATTTATAAGAGTAATTAGAGTAAGCTAAACACACAGTTAAAGCATTGATCTTAACAATAGCCCTCAAAAGTGCAATGCTGCCAGATACTCCAGTAACATTTCATTTAAGATTGGTTTGCAAAAAAGTTTCAAAATGTCTACATTTTAATCCGGAATTATCACTCAACAATAAGATATATTCATTTGTTCAGTAGCTTAGCCACTTTTCCTACTCCGAGGTCACTCTGCGTGCTGGTAAAAAATATTCCTTGGTCAGAAGGAACTAGAAAAAACGGGGCTACAAGCAGACAGATTTACACATTTTAGTAACTACAATTCACCCGAATCATTTTTTCGGTGGAAGAAAATAGTCAGAAGAAAAACTGAACACAGAAAGGGCCTTTGGCCAGCCCAGGAAATAAACGCAGGAAGTTCTGTGAGGCAACAGCACCACCCAGTTTACCACTGTGCACTATACTCTCCCTCAACAAAATAAAATAAAAAATAAATAAATAAAAAGCATTTGCTAAAGCAGATTTAATGTTTTTAATAGATTTTAGGTATTATCAATTAAGACCCAATAGACTTCCACGTGTCATGTTTTAGAGTTAAACAAAGACATATAATAGTTACAAGATCGTTTAAAGTACAACATTTTAGGTTTGTAAACATAAAACAAGTTAGTAAAGTGTGCAAAATTACAATAAGCTTAAGCTTTTTTCACTGTTGCATATAAACAGTTGTTATGTCACCTGACACAAATACTGCACTCTAATTCGTGAGAGGATTTACTGGGTATTGTTTAACAACAACCTTGTGGCTAGACTGGACAAATATAGCTATATAGCTATTGTAACAAACATATTTTGAGCACTGACTCTAATTAAAAACCTGTTATTAATTTAAAAAAATCACCACACAAAGATTTTCTTTTTATGAATAATTTTACAATTTTTTCTGTGTATTTCAGTTGAAAAAATATTTAATATATTTTATATGACTTTTTTTAATAAGAAATTGAGTTTGAGGAAGGTATGTATGAAGCAAAAGGCCTGGTTAAAAATTCAGCTCCATGTTGAAGTATATCATTACACACACACACGCACGCATGCACACATGTACACACACACAATCTAATAGAGTTTGCGATGTGACAAACATTGAACTCTGTGAGAAAGAAAGCCTAGTGTGACAGAGATGAGGACTCTGTTAGTAACAGATCTGTTCCCAACACTGCTTCAGTCCTGTTTAATGTATGACAAGTCTGTCATCCATCATAGCTACAATATCCATCACACTGACATACAAAAAATACACTCACACTCTACACACACTCTATACACACTGCTTGTATAATGGGAGATTATAAACAAACCAATTCAGGTATGACCTATAAGACATAATCCATTTATTAGGAATCTCCTCTTTTGGCTTTCAGAACATACATGTTAAATATGTGAATATGTCTTTTCGTCGATTCTCTATTCTCTTCAGTGATCAAGACAGTTACTGCCACTGCTTCCTGACATATCTATAGCCTATGTTATGAAAAATCATGATTAATTACAAAGAAGTATCATTTTCATAAGTATATTAAATATTTATAAACTATTATTTGTAAAAAAAAAATAATGGGTAGTGTCATGTATACAACTTTGTGTTTTATCTGAATTACACTCCTTGAATGAGTAAATACAGTATGTTCTGTTTGTCTAGAGTTAGTTGTAGCAGTCTAGCCTTTGACTAGGCATTCCATGTTGTTAGTTTTGTTGTTTCACGTTGTGGTTCAAAGTGCCTCTTTCCGGCCTAAATCCAGCTTGTTCTTGGGCTGTATTTCCTCTCCTTCTCTGAGTCGCGCCTTCAATCTCAGACTGCATCAACTTCGAGATCACTTGCAACAGGAACTGTGAATCTACTGAAATGGTCCTGTAGTAGCTGAACTGGAGCAAGTCACAGTGGAATGAAGACTGATTGTGTCTATTATTCTGGCCAGATTTGTTCAGCATCATCTCTCCTCCAAACATGCCATCTGGACCAGTTGTCTGGATGGTGGTGGTTCCTTATATTGAACATCAATCTGTATGTTCACCTTTTCCCCACTTTGAAATTTTAACATTAAGATTTAAGATTTATTATAATGTATGCCATTATTGGAGTCAGCCGTGGCTAAATGTATAGGCTAGAGGGCTGGGGAACAGCCGGTTCAATCCCCACTCTTGACAAGTCATGGCTGAAGTGCTGTTGAGCAAGGCACCCAACCTCAACCCAACCCAAGTCGTTCCTTTTAAAAAGGTTTAACATACTGTATATTAAAAATTTCTGGTTTGCCTAATTTATTTCATAAGGGGCAATCATGTGACTTGTAAGTAAATGTAATTTGTGTGAACATTGGTTTGGGCAGTGGGGATAATTAGCAGTTGAGTGTACAGGCATTTAATGACAGGTTATATTCACACACATAAAAAGCGGCCTGGGAATAAAGACCCCATATGGTGAAATCAATAAAAGCACACACACCCACTCACCCGTAGACAATAAAAATAAATACCACTGATGAACTGTAGCAAAGCTTTATTATACTGTATTTTGAGAAGTAGAACATTAGTATCTACATATATTTCATTACTCTTAGTATTTTCATTAACAACGGCCCCACTGTACTCGACATGCTGTACTTCAGAGTTGGAGTGAATTCTTGCTTGCCTTGAACAAAAATTTGTGTATGACTAACACACAGGCTCTATGGGAAGCCTTTAAGGTTATTAGCTTATCATTACTGTGAGGCTGCTTTGTGGCAATGTTCCAATAAAATTGAATTTAATTGAATTAGTACAATTAAATCTCAAGTAATATGGGTTTTAATTTGACATAGTCTAAATACTGACTGGTTAAGGTTGATTATAATCAGTATTATCTTCTGTGCACTTAAAGGATCAAGTTCATTTATAATGAAGGTATAATTGCTTCTGCTAGAATTTATTTAAATATGTATTTAGCTAGCAAATTGACATTATTATTTATTATTACTTCAGACTGGGATAAATGATTTCAATCACTCGACTGCTCATTTTTTTTCTTTATACAAGCACTTATCACATTTTTTTCAGGCTTTAAAAACAATGAATTCTATTATGCAAAATTACGTTTTTTTCCCCCCCACTATATTTTAATTACCTCAGTAATTTCTATCAAGTGATTTTTAACATGGTCTTAACCATCTCATTGATAGGTAGCCTTAAAAATAACTTTTAAATGACACAATATTTGTCTCATTTGCAGAAGACAGTAAAAGTTATCTTGCTAATCAAACTTTTGTATAAAAATGTGATTAGACAATGGCTTTATTCTTATGAACTACCAGTTTCAAATATGGGTACGCTGTTCTTTTTGAGGTTGCCGCTTCTTATCTGAATTTTGTACTTTTTATTATTTTATTTTTATTTATTTATATATTGTTTTGCTTTTTTTCTTTAGTGGGCCGTGGGGTTGAGTCGATTGTCTGACTTTTCACTGACCCTTGCTACTCTTTAGCTCTGGATGAATTTTTCACTGAATGTGGTGCTGAATTTGGCTATTTACTGTGCAGCATGTAGACTAGCATGTAGATGTGCATGGGTGTTCTTGTCGGCTCTGGACGTGATCCATCAATCCACTCACTGAGTGTGACTTTTTATGCTGGTTTGGTTTGCTCCTCCGAGGCCATGGACTATTTGACATCTTGTTAATCCCTGACATCGGAGGACAATGTACGGATTGCTAGTCGACACTGCCCTTACTGCTACTCATGCTTTGAACTCTCTCTCTCTTCTTTTTCTCCCCTTGAATTGTAACCCCTTGGGTTTGTGAGAGGTGCTATACAAGTTGAAAGTATTCTTATTATTAATAATGGGTTATACAGCAACGGACAGATTTCCTATGATTTTCTAATAGACCCACATTGCTGAATCCATCAAAATGTCATTAGAAGAGGAATGCAGTCACCTAGACTTTCGATTAGTTAGTGCCGCTTTTGGTTAGATATGAGTTTTATAGTCAAAGCAAAAGATCCTGACTGTAATAAGTTGTTGATGTAGAGATAAACTTGCTGTGAACTATGTGTACATGTAATTAAAATAGCTGCCTCAAGAATCCTGCGTCTGTTTTTGCACATGCTCAGAATTACACAAAAAGAATTATAGGGGCAGCGCAGGCACTGAGCAGCTTAAAAAGCTTTGAAGAGAAATAAAATTCTGTAGATTGCAACTACCTGCATTTTAAGTCCTTGCTATTGGACAGAGTCAAATATTCTTCCCTCGTGTTGCTTTTTCTGCTGTAATCATGGCATAAGCCAAAGCAAAATCTCCTTAAAGGTTTCCATGTTTTTTTTAAGTTACTGTATGTAAACCTGGAAGTTCTATATGGTCAGTGTTCTCTGGTCTGCCCTATAGTAATAGCTTCAAGTAGCACACACAGTGTATAGTATACACACATTTCTGTGATGTCTATGCAAATGAATGGACAACCAGCAAATATATCTCTAGCCCTAAGGATATCTGCACTTGTTGTGTGGGTCTCCCTCTGTCATTCTGATATATCACTCTGTCCTGCATCAGACTGGATAAACCCATAATGATGGTACGACAAGACCAGGAGTATTACATCATGTTAATGTTCCATGCTGTTTTATTGTGCATGACCCTATGGGGGTGGTGCGCTGCTATATCCAGGCCAAGATTTGCAGTCTAAAAGGTCACCTCCCAACATCTTATCCCCCATTTTGTCTCTAATTCTACTTGTTAGTTATTTATTCAGACTGCAATAATTTATGGAACTTACCTGGTTGTTTATATACCTTTATAAGCGTATCCTCTTGAGATATTAAACTGATTTGTGAGAAACCTTCTTTTGTCTCATTGTCCTCTCAACATCAGAGCTCCATAAGGAGGGTGAAAGATGACTCGCTGTCATTTTTTACAAAAATATTATCTTGACAGTGTGTTGTTCTTTTATATCCTGAGTAGTCAGAGTTAAATTCAGATTTTATTATGGCTGCCTTATTCCCAGTCTATTTCCTACTGGATTAAATATAAAACCATTTTTGATGCCTTTCTATAGTTAAGAAATCTCAGATTCCCAAAGCGGGAACTTTTTTTATTAGGGAAACTATTAATGTTTCCATTCTTAGTTTTTTTTAAACATTCAGTTACTTTATTTGAATTCTGGGCGTACAATGTCAATTACCTAATGCTGTAGCTAGGTGTAATGTTTGAATGATAAAAAAAAACACATGAATTTTTAATGAAATGAGGTTGTGAAAGTAACTTTA
Organism: Aspidoras spilotus; assembly: GCA_028565295.1. NCBI lineage: Eukaryota > Metazoa > Chordata > Actinopteri > Siluriformes > Callichthyidae > Aspidoras > Aspidoras spilotus. The sequence continues at coordinate 5,279,649 of JAOUQV010000026.1, read as the reverse complement.
GCAGATGGTGGGTTTTGAGATTTTGTCTG
>JAOUQV010000026.1:5253905-5264832 GCA_028565295.1 Aspidoras spilotus | reverse complement strand
TTCACTGCACGGATGGGTTAAATGCAGAGGACCAATTCCGCTGTGTGAAAGCATAGTGGCAGAATGTATCACTTTCATATAATAAAGTGTCCGGTCAGTGTAACTAAAACTAAAGCTGTATCGAACAACACAAAGAAACAGTGTTTTAGTGTGATAGAGCAATGGACGTCTGAAAGATATGAAATGTGGGCATCACCTTTAGTTCCTACTTACATGTATACCACTTGATACACTGTTAATAGCTAATATGACATGTAAATCAAACCGAAAATTTTCAAACCGTTATGTTTTTGTCATCAAATAGTTAGAAGAAGTGTTACATATACAGTATAAACAGTTTATAGGCATATAATGGTTTTACTGGTGAGTGTATGTAGGTATTAGTAGTTGCATAGAATGTATAGCTAGCCTAATGTCTTGTCTCATAGTAAACCTGCCACCTAAATTACATCAAACAAACAATTGAAAAGCTCAGTGCAATGCAAAAACAAACTGCATTAAAAAAAGACTGATCGCGCCAAAATGTTAAAGAACATTAAATGTTGTATTTGTACAACAGGTAATATATATAATATAACATAATTATAGGCCTTTGTGGATAAAAAATATTTATAATAACTTTAAATATAAAAATATATTCAAATAATTTAATTTTGGAAATGATCTGTATTTTGTTTAATCATCTGTATTTTTTCTTAATCAGTACAATCCTATGGCAGTTTGATCGATATTACCTGGAATACATAATTAAATGAAATCATAAAAATGCATTCTCCGATACTTTTTTAGTTTTAGACTATAGCAGGTTTCTGTTAACAAATAAATTCTCATCATTATCATCATTATATATTGTAGTGAACAGTGTGCTGTAATGTGTTTGAATGAAGCTTGATTTTTATTAGCTTTATATACCGACCTGAATGTTAGATTTGGTATTCTAGTTTTTCAGATTTCATTCATGGAAATATCATAAGCTGGGAACATACGCAGGGTTTCCTTTAATAAACCTTTCCTTTAATAAGCCCTGCCTTTCCAGCAGAATTCTGAGTCACTTCTGATACTGCGAGGATGTCATTATTAGATCAGGGCTGTGTATACACAGAGATTTAAACCCCTGCTACTATATATGCTGCTGTATATAGCATATCAAAAACATGAAAATATATAAGTTTAATAATTGAATCCGTGGCTCAAATTTTGTCTGTTTAAGCATTGTTATTATTTTCGTGTTGTATATGTTATGACAGGTTGCACACTGCAGAAAGTGTTGTGCTGCAGTCTGCAGCTGGGCCCTGCTGACAATTCTAAAGGAGGCTGTAGTGTAATTAGACTGAGTTTACAACAAGCTCATGATGGAGGTTGACTAATCACGCTACCAGCAGGAAGCTTATGCAGAATAAGAGAAAGAGAGACAGGAAGAGAAATAGAATTACACAGATACTTATGATTGGTAACTTTTACAAAAGAGCTTTTGATAAAATAAACTGATTTTAGGCCTTTAATTATCAGGTTGCTTTTTCTGTTATCTCATGACCTCACATCCTCTTCTTACTTTTTATCTGTCTAATTGCATGGCAGTGATGCTTTATCTTTATCCACATGTCTTTCTATTTATCTCCTTCAAATCCTTCCTCACTTTATCTTCCTATTGTCTTTTTTGCTCTTGCTTTATTTAACGGGTTATTGCAAGCCAACAGTTTTTCACAACAGGGTTTATGACTGAATTTGTCATTATTTTGGAGGCTTTAGGTATTGGCTCCATCATTAAAAAACGTCTGTCTTCTATTGCTCCTCTGATTCTATTCTTGTCTGATTAATTAGAGTAGACACCCCTTGAGACTATCTGTCTGTGTGTGTGTGTTATCCATCTAGGTAGTGTGCATTTGGAGTATTATTACCATGTGGTTTTATGTGGGAATTGCTGATGGCTAAAGGTGAGAGGTCAGACCTCATGGGAGTGATTCTGAGCTGTGTGGCATGCTGCGTGTGTATGTGTGTGCTTTTTTGTCCCGCAGTGTTGAGTTTCAGCTACTTTTAAACCACTGAGAGCTGTCTGGGAGGGAGGATTAATGTCTAACGGACCTCGGCTTACCCATTATCCAGTAATTGATCGGCTGTTAGGTGATTAATCCATCAAAGACATTAACGAAGACAGAGCATCTGAATACCTATGCTGTGTACATTTCTGTTTTTCTGTGTGTTTAAGTGCATGTGTGCAGGGAAGGTTGTTGGTGAGGGCCTTGAGCTTTTCTCATATTAATTCAAATCGTGTACTGCGGTTCAGACAGACCCTGTAGCTGAACACAGTTTGCTCTGTGCATCCAACAAAGTTCTTTAGGTGGCACAGCGGGAAATGTTGTCACCGCACAGCAAGAAGGACTTGGGTTCGATCCCCATGTGGGACGACTTTTAACATTTCTGTGTGGAATTTGCATGTTGTCCCTGTGTTTGCACAGGTTTTTTATGGATGCTCCAGTTTCTTCTCGCATTTTAAAGATATGCATGCTAGATTAATTGGTGTCTTTAAAGTGGCTCTTAATTTGAGAATGTGTGTGTGACTGTGTGTACCCTTATGGATTGGATGTTCCTGTTCTTGTGCCCAAAGTTGCTTTTGGCTGGCCCGTGACTCTGTGTGGATTAAGTGGAAAAAATAAATGATTGAAAGTGTTTTTTTGCAAGCAAAATGTTTTTTTCTCCAACAGACGTACTAGTTTTGAACTGAGGAGCTGAAAAAGTCATGAACTTGGGGTCAGTCCAGAAAGTCCGCAAGTCAGGAAACATTGCATGGCCCTCTTAAACACTACATTGAGGACATAGATAGTTATGTTTAATAAGTCATTGTTAATGTTATGTAAATCATGACTAATTTTATATGGTATACATAGTCAGTTATGTACGTGGATGGCTCCGTCTATGACGTACTGTATGTAATACCATACCAGGACTCTGTTACACTGATGAATGGATGAAAAGGTTAATTGCAAAACTAGGGCAGAACAGACTCAGAACCTCATCTCTTGTACTTTCCTCTATTTTCTCATTGTCACTTCTATTGCTTAAAAAGAAAAAAGATCCAGGAGCAGTCCTTCTCTCCTTGGCTTTTTCTCTTAGCAACAGCAGAGGACAGAGAGAGATAATAGTCCTGAAAGTGGCTCACTGGGAATTGCTGCTCTGATCTACACCTGCAGGGTTCAGCTTTCTTATAAGTTTATCAGGTATCTCTTAAACATTGGTTACTCATCTGAATTGAAGAAGAGCTTTCATGCCTACAAGTATTTGTTCTGATGAGTCACTATTAAGGCGAATACTGTATATACTAAACAATCCTTCATTATCTTCCACTTAATCCACTTGGGGTCCTGGGCCAGCCCTGCCCATCTGGCAACTCTGTGCGCAAGGACAGGATCAACACACATGCACAAACACACTCCGTCATACATATATTTACACATATTCATTGTGTGAGGTAGCAGCGCTACCCACTGTGCCACCCATACACTAAACAATCACTGCATGAAACACATGGCATGCGATCACTGATAAATGACCCCCTTTTGCTTGTCACAGTGAGCTCTCATATAAGATGGAGATCTGCCCACTGCACAGTAGACAGCAACATTTACCAGCTATGAGTATGCATAGTGGCTTGTTTAATGATAACTGTTGACAGATAATTGAAGCCCAGAGGTTTAGTGCCAATGCTTAAGCAACAGTTACACTTGTAGGCTGTTTCAGGAACTATGGTATCACTTGTGTACCAACCAGGATGGAACAAACATATAACAGACATCCAGTCGAATGTCATATGGTAATCTGCCATTTAGTTGATTTAAGGCAAGCGTCAAAGCAGTGAGGCAGACTGTTGAAAAAAACTGACTATAAATCTTTATAAAGTATTTTAAACTAAGTGAAATTAAATCAGTTCTGTGATTTAATGTTAAATTTCTAATTTTACACTCAGAATTCATTGTAATTTATGTACAGTTCAGAACTTTTATGCACCTTATATTTTTAAGGCAAGGTGTTTCCAAGTCAGTGTTAATCAAGTAGTGTATTTCTTAGGTAGTAGTTTTGAATGTAAGCAGGATATCTATGGGTTCATTAGTTTTTTTCCTCTTGTGCCTTCATGTAACTTGATTGAACTGCATTGTTTACAATTACAAAATAAATATGATTATACCAGTCCCACACCCAAATAGCTATATGCCATATGACTTCTTGTGGATAATAAGAAAATGCAAGATTATAAATTGTGATATTTTTGATTACTGGCCATTATTTTATATATCGGTTATATCAGTAACATCAACATGGTTATAACATGATTTCAATATGAAAGATCTTCATATATTGATCAGAGTTTACTTTGAACTTAAAAATAAGTAAAAAGAAGCAACCCACTGCCAGCCATTAAAATCCCTACCCTCCGTCCCTATTTTTTGAAACTAATGGCTGCGTCAGCAAACTGGCTTAAAAAAATTAGCTCCAATGCACACACAATGGATTATTCATCAAATGTCATAACCTGATTGCCCATTGTTTACATTCTAATTGAAATCCTGTTCTGTGTATTATTTACTTACAACCATTTTCTTCTTGGTTTTGACAATGGATCAGTGATGGAGTCTGGTTCAGGGAGAATGTTGTTAGAAAACTTTGCCAGGTGGCTTGTTAGACAAAACTAAAGTAATGTAGCAGTATTGTCAGGATGAATTTAGTTACCAAAGTACATTTAGCCTTATTTTTAACTTGCAACCAATCGTACATTCCAGCAAAAGCTCTCGAACATTACAAACTACAAGCGATTGTGTTCGAATTATCAGCAGTGATTGCAAAATTGATAGCCACACCATGAGTCCATGAAGTTAAAATTAATATAAAAATAATGGAACTAAATAAAAGTAAGAAATCTTTAAAGAGACAATACGTACAGGGTAAAAATCATGAGTCTTTGCACTAAACTGTAGTTCTCTTAAGGTAGAAGCAAATACAACCATGTGGAAAATAAAGGAATCCATCTCTGTTTTCAGATTAGTTGCCAAATTTGTTGATCAGTGACCCATAAAAACACCTTCTCACTTATTCTTTGTAAGCTTCAGGGCAATGTTCAGGACGAAGTGCAGAAGTGCAGGACACATTCAAAAAATTGACAAGACAAAAAAAAAATGGAAAAACCCAATATTAGATCCAAATGGCAAAATAAATACAGATGTCACAACGGCATTGTTGCTTCACATCTATTTATTCGTCATCTCATGCACCAGTGGCCATTTTAATGACAGGAACAAGGTCATACTCATACGCAAGTTTCATCTTATACACAAAGTCACATATCTATACACAAGACAATGACAATTTAGCATTTCCAATACACCTAGCGTGCATATCTTTGGACTATGGGAGAAACAGAAACACCCAGAGTAAACCCATGCATACACAGGGAGAACAAACAAACTCCACACAAAAAATTTCCAGGTCGCCCCACTGGGGATTGAACCCGAGTCCTCCTTGATATAAGGCCACAGAACTATCCACTGCGCCACCATGTATAGGTAAGTTCTGTTTTTCTCCCTTTTTTGTGGATGCAACTTACCTTTAGTAGTTGTTCTTGTCACAGTAGGTTTTCCAAAACTTTTTATTTATCTATCAACATAATGTATTTCTTATTTAATCTCCTCTTTGACTCTCCATGTATTTATTATCTCAACTATCAATTAATTTATAATTTTAATTAAATATGAGGTCTTATTTATCACTGGAAATAGAGCAGAAGCATGTTTTTACAAACAACACCAATGGTAACAGAACTTGGATGAACATAGGGCAAATGTTGTCTGACAGTAATTAAAGGTGTACTTCCCCACAATATGTGGAAATATGTAAGCACACTGTGTATTATGATTTCTCATGTTCCTGACACTGACAAATGTAAGTTCCTCTTGTTATGGAGTTGGTGTGGATGGAAATGCTGGCAGAAATGGAAGCACATCTGTTCTGTCAGACAGGTGCCTAAAATGTTTGAAAAATACTTGTCTCTAAGCTGGCTTTCACTTTGTCACAGTCACTGTTCTCAGTGAACGTCATCCAACAGCTACCAGGAATACAACATGACCTCTAGGAGTGCATCATTTTGCAGAATTTCTCCATTGATTCACTATTTCAATAAGTGCAGTTACCAAGCAGACATGAAAGAAGACATCTTGACATTCTGTCCTGCAGTGTAAAACATGTGATGGCCTTTAAGTACCTTGTTAACCCTTACAGCCTGCATCCAAATTCACATCCCTTTTCTCCCCAATGTTTTAATTACACACTGTAAATTACATACCCAATGTGATATAAATTATTTGTAAGGTGAAATACATACCCAATGAACAACCATTTTACATTGCTTGTGTGAGAAAAGTCATTTGAAGTTTACTTCAGATTTACAATAGTTTCAGCGTTCATACAGCTTTGCAATTGACTCCACAGCCATTACTCTTCTTTGAGTTACTTACGATCCTGTCATTGCAGAAATGTAAAACCCATATGAAAGCTAAGAAAGATGGACACTGTGACTTTGTATTGATGCTTGGGTATAGCTGAATAAATCATGAAATCACTTTACCCCACAACATATTGTACATCACAATAAACAGTAGAGCTTTACATTTCCAGCGATTATGAATGTGTCTCATTCAAAAATGTGTCTCAGACAAAAATCTGCAAAAAAAGACAAAAAAAATTGTTTTCAACAGAGACAATTCATGTTTTCTGAAAAATAAAGGAAAACTAGATTTGTATTTCCTGAAGATAAACGCTAATGCTTGAATCATGGCAGTGAGAAAATAAAGCATTTGCTTTAACGAAAAGGTTGTGAGCGAGAGGACTTCTTGCAAATTTATAATCTCAAACATCTCAGTGAGGACTTTTAAGTAAGAATCCCCAAACCGATTGTCCTAATGCAAATTGTAACTTGTCAATAAGCTTGTGTGAAAGATAAAAATGAAAAATAAAAATAGAATATTTCTGTGAAACTATGAAGATTTTAGATGAGTTTCTGTGAATATACATAGAGAAATCTAGAGTTTTTAAAGATGTACACTCTGCCTTACAATCTCTCTGTTACATCACACACACTGCATTGGTTGATTTCTGAATGAACAAAGAGTGTAATCTTGCAGACTTTGACTGCCTGCCGAATGTTGTGTTTGTCTCTCAAAAAATTACTGAGTTTACTGAGTCCCATTCAAAGTTAATAGTGTTTTTACACTTAATTTCATTAAAAACTATCAATTCAATCGACTCCAAAACAACACTCAACAGCAAAATTCTCTTCGAAACTGTTTTATCTGTATCTGTTTGCTTGAAACATGGCACCCGTTTTATCCAAATGAAACAGGCGCACATCAGCCATTCCAAATTTTACAAAGCAGATTTACAGAAATAAATTGCAGATAACATTCAGAGTAACCCTCAGATGCATATTTTTGCAATGCTCAGTTCAAGTCAATTTTATTTCTATTGCACTTTTTAGGCACAATGCAGCTTTACAGAAATAAAAATGCAGGATACGTCTATAAAGTTCATAGAATGTTATATACCAGTACAATTATATACTATTGCTGAGCTGACTTAAAAGTACTTGGCATTTCGGTTGACATAACCTTGCAGCAGTAAAAGCATTGATTTTTATTTTGATGTCTAGGTCCTTGTATTGGTTTTTACACAGTATTTGCATTTCAGTTGGCATGTTTGGAATGTTTAATAATATTTTCATATAATAAAATGTATAATAAATATGTTTATTTGTTATAGATAAAGTATATTCATATAGTGAGTAGGATTTCAGTAAATAAATGAAAGATGTTTATTACTATAAGTATTATATTCAACTATCTAGGTTATAGATTATCCAATCATCATGCTTTTATTCAAAGAGTCTTTACAATATTTCCCACACCTCCTATATTTTATGGTGATATACAATACATTCAATTAAAAAAGAAAAAATTCTGTAGGAAGAAATAATGTTTTCTCTTTAATAGAAACATAATAGTCAAATATCCTGAACATATCCCAGGCTGTATAGTGTTCACCCTAGCACACTTTCTCTGGCTTTTTTGCCCTGTCGTTCATACTGAGTGATCTGTTCATTTTAGCCATGCTCTATTTGTGTGATTATGGTGGTGTTAACTGTGATGCTGCACGACATTTCACTAATGTCGGAAATCACTTCACACTCTCACTCCGTGGCCTTTTCATAATGAGTTGATGTCCTTATTTGTCTGCACAATTTTAAATCTGCTGGATCACACCAAAAGCCCTGTAGCTGCCACAATTCAGAGAATAATTTTGATTAGCAGTAGGTAGCAGTGCAAAGTGGATTTTGATTTATATAAAAATTCAGTATTTGGCTAAAGACATGCCTAATTGTCAGTTGAAAATCATAGTATCACAGTATTATTATTATCATACTAGATTTAATGTATAATAATCTTTAAAATGTGTTTTGTTTATTATAATTAATCATATTACATGGTACTATTCGGTAGCCTTGTAGCATGTTTTTAGATTAATATATTGGGTATAATATCTTGTACCTCCTAGTAATTAGTCACACTGCAAAAACAGCCCTACTGAAAACAAGTGTATTCTTAATATTCTTAATTTCAATTAGATTTTCTTGAATTAAGCAAAAAAAATCTGCCAATGGGGTAAGCAAATTTTGCTTGGTTAGAATTCATAAAACTATCATAAAAGGTTGGTTTCCCTAAGCAAAATATGCTTGGCTAGATTATTCTTTTTTTTTTTTTTTTACAAAAAATAAGACTAATTAGACTAAAACAAGTCTTTTTTACTTTCTTGAAATTCATTTTTTGCAGTGCAGTGAATACTGTGTATATACTAGGTTAATAAACACAACCTGGATGGACCATCAAGCCATCACATTTACACCCTCATTTATATCTGTGAGCAGTTTAAGATTAACAAATCTTTGTTTTTTGGAGAGATGAGGAAACCAAGACACCCATATGCATTCCCAGATATAGTTAGGTATAAACAACCACTTACATATTCCCACAAATTCCTAGTTATATTCTATGATAAAGTCCAGTAGCCTGTTCATCGGAGTCTCTAGCTCTGAAATATCAGATTTATATGCTACCTCTAGTGCAGACTAGTTTGAGTAAGTCTAATATTGCTCTTCAAAAAACACATGTTTCAGTTTAAACAATGAACTGTACTTGTTTTTATTGTAGATATACATGGGTAAAATGTTTTTTTCCCCAAATCTACTAATGACTGTCCATTATAATTTTACATCTTACATAATGCAAAAGAAAGAGCAAGTTTGTTCAATAATTATAAATTGCACAAGGAAATGTTTAATGCTCTTTCAAGGTGCTGAAATTGTGAGAGTTTAAAGAATAGTAAAGCTCACATGCGGGCTTGGGTCCAGCTAGGACTCAGTCAACTTGCTTATTTATTTAAGAATAAATGCTGGATTTTTAAGATGAAATATTATTACATTAATATAAAAATATTTAAATTAGGTTTAAATGTTCTAAATCAATCATGACCTAATTGATCATATGTCCAATGAACTTTGAAAATGTAGACACATCACACATTGCAAAATTTGTCACAGATTTTTCTGTGTTTAAATACATGATCTGCTACATGATTTATACACCATACACTTTCAAATACTGGTGTGATTGACAGTTCAAAACCTCACAGGAGTTTCCACAACATTAAATTAACATGCCGGGTGACAGCAAGACCATTGCTATGTTAGTGCTGCTGAAATTTCTCTTTTGCAGTATAAAATGCTGCCGTGTAATGTATCTCCCCCCAACGTGAAGCATGGTCGGCATCATTATTGGAGTGTGTGTGTGTGTTTATCGTTCCCTGTAAGTCAGCACCAGTAAGTAAAAGCTGTAGTGTATTATTTTTTCTGCATACTGCTTAAAATTGAAACTGCATGTATGGGGTTTGGAATTAAATATAAAAAAACTTATTTCTTATTTTGATCATGTTGTGTAAACGGTCATTTGAATGAATCGAATTAATCTCCCAGCACTAGTTACACTGATTGCCAAGTTAACGCTAAGGGTTAGTGTACATTATGATTTTAGCTTGGTTGTGGTTGTGTGGGAATGACCACTATAGAAAATAAAACCTACAAAATCATTTCACCTGATACTTCCCAGACATTTAGCATTATATTACGTTAAACGTTAAATCTGAATCTAGATCTTCGGATCTGATTAGAAAAGGCGCATAGAGACTATATTTAGTCTGGTCTTGATGGATTATAAATGAATATACGAGTGATAAAGGCAAAACACCACACAGTAAAATGTACAAAGGTGTTTGTTATGGCTACTATGCTGTTACCCCTACCAGTCCTCTAGGTTTTAAAAGTTATTGGTACAAAATAATCATAATCGTGAAACTGCAATAATTTATCAAGACTATAATCGCCCCACCAAAATTGTATTATCCCTAACCACTATGCATTATGTGAAATTCAAGCACAGAAAATAAGGAACAACAGTAAGTGTCTGTTGAAATGTTTTACAGATAAAATACTTTTATTATTGTATGAAAAAATACAAGACCACGTTAATGGGGTATGATTATTATTTCTTCTTCTTTATTTTTCGGCCTCTCCCTTCATCAGGGGCTGCCATAAAGAGTCAGTTATCAGTGAATAACTCGCATCATTGATTTGGCAAATGTTTTAAGCTGGATGCCCTTCCTGACGCAACCCTCACCATTTACCCGTGCTTGGGACCGGCACTATAAATACACTGGCTTGTGGTCTCTGAGGGCTGGTTTATATATTATATATATATATATATATATATATATATATATATATACACACCTGTCATTTTAGTGTGGGAGGTTTCATGGCTAAATTGGACAAGCCTGG
>JAOUQV010000026.1:5206990-5221332 GCA_028565295.1 Aspidoras spilotus | reverse complement strand
TAATTGCACATTGCACCAGTAAGAGCAGAGTGTGAAGGTTCAATCAGCAGGGTAAGAGCACAGTTTTGCTCAAAATACTGCCTGGATATTAGATCCATACCCACAGCTTTACTTTAAAAATGTACTACCGGCACTAATCCAACCTCTCATAAAAATTATCAATTCCTCACTTACATACTGGCTATGTCCCTAAATAATTTAAATTAGCAGTTATCAAACATATGATTAAAAAACCTAAACTTGACCCCTGCCAGCTGTCAAATTATAAACCGATATCTAACCTTCCCTTCCTCTACAAGATCTTATAAAAGGTTGTAGTGCAGCAGTTATGTTTATACCTGAATAAAAATAATAATATTGAAAATTGTCAGACAGGATTTAGGTCCCATCATTTGGTGTCCTACAAGGTTCTGTCTCAGGCCTGTTACTATTTTCTCTATATATGCTACCCCTGGGTTATATTATTTGCAAGCATGATATTAACTTTCACTGTTATGCTGATGATACGCAGTTATATTTGTTAGACAATCCTGAGGAGAGACACCAATTTACTTGAGTTGAGATATGTCTGAAGTACATAAGACAGTGAATGTGAAACAATGTGAAACAATATTCTTTTACTTAATTCTGATAAACTAAAGTACTGGTATTAAGACAACAGACAGTTAGAAGTTTAGAATAAAGTTTCTGATATTTTATTATCTCTGGATGGTCTTTAAATTACACCATCTAAAGATCTTGGTGTGATTATTGATTCTAGCTTTTCCATTGAATCTCATGTAGATAATACCACCAGTGTAGCATTCTTTTACCTTAGAAACATTGCTAAGATCAGAAAATTTACTGGCACTAAATGATGCAGAAAAACTTGCTTTTCCATGCTTTTGTTACAACTAGGTTGGATTACTGTAATGCCTTGTTCTCTGGTTGTTCTCTGGTTCTCTGTCCAGTAGGTGCATGAAAAACTACAGTTAATTCAAAATGTAGCGGCCAGAATCCTTACTAGAACATGAAAATATGAGCATATCACCCTGTCTTAGACACACTATTTGTTGATACCTCATATTATGAGGGCTACAGCTGGGGCAGATAATTCTCTTAAAGAGTCGCACATCTATGGAATAGTCTTCCAGTTAGCGTTCAGGACTCAGACACAATCTCAGTCTTCAAGTCTAGGCTGAAAACGTATTTTTTTAGTCAAGCATATCCTTCATAGTGCTCTATAGTTCAGAGCTGGAGGGTTCATGGTCATAGATTGTTTTGGTAAACTGGGATGTTTGGATGCTGTTGCCCGGGCACTGTCACAAGGTTACTTAGGTTTTTGACGGTGCAGTGTCTGGCTGCTTTATATCCCAAGGCTCCCTCATTTCTGTGTCACCTTCTACCCTGTAGTTATGCTGGCATAGTGCTAGTCTGCTGGTCTGTACAACTTTGAATTGTGTTTGAATTGACTATTAGATAGTTGATAATATCTAACTCTCTATATTCTCATTTCCTTTCTTTCTTTTCTCCCTTTTCTCTCCTCTCTCTCTTCTCCACTCTTTCGGTTGAGCTACACCTAATACGGCGGAGGAACCAGGAGATGTCAGGGACCCATGCGCCTGGCCATTCACTTTATTATTATGCTAAATGTTATATATTATTGTTAGTTATGGAATCATGTTTATGGTATATATATATATATATATATTTTTTTTTTTATATTATTGTTATATATTATTGTTAGTTATTTATATAATTATGTTTTAGTCTGGTTCCTCTCAAGGTTTCTTCCTTACTTACTCAGGGAGTATTTGAGTTCAATGTTTGGGTTTTCTCTAGAGATGTTTTGGGACAATGTCCATTGTTAAAAGCTTTTTATAAATACAATTAAACTGAATTAAATTGAATGGAGGAGTCTTTATTTTTTGGTTCTATTTTATTTGAGCATTTCTTTTTATATTTTCTTAGTTTCCAGTTGATATTTACTTGCTGGTTGATGTTTCAGACTACATGAAAGTGAGTTCAGAACTACACAGTTTACTTTAGATTACATTTTTAATGACCAAAGTATCTAGTATAAAATTCCAACAGCTATTAATAAATTATTTACTCTTAAAGAAAACTATGGTTTCTGTAGAAGCCACAGCTGTATAATTAGATGCAAATAAATGAAGCCCACTAACTTTTAGTCAGTTATGAAGACATCTCTTTGTGCCTGTCAATCATATTCCTGCTAATCTAAAAACTTCAACTTTTATTCTGCTGTTCAGTTATTCTATCGTATTTATGCCTTTTGCAGTGGGATTAAGACTATAATTTTAGCATATGAGGTGATAGAGTTTTATATTATCAGAGTGGCATAATAGAGGGATGCTTCAGCAAAGACAAGGAAGCACAGCTTTCTGAAATTGCTCCTTTATTGTAACAAGCCAACACACACACTCTGCAGCTCAAGACTGTGATAGAGAATGCCCTAAAAACCCCTAACTTCTTAATCCCATAGACTACACTAGGATGGTAGACACACAGAAAGTAACTAATAAAAACTTACCTAACATTAAACTAATAAGGCTAACTACAATAAACATTAAAAAATTCATGTAGGTTTTCTTCAGGTGCTCCGGTTTTCGCCCACATTCCAAAGTAAATAATCTTAGTTTAATTTCTTCTTCTTTTGGCATCTTTCTTTGCATCTTCTGCTTTCACACCACTACCTGCATGTCTACATTGACCACATCTATATATGTCCTCTTTGTCTTTCTCTCTGCCTCCATCTCTCCATCTCTAACATCCTCCTACCAATATATCCCCTCTCTACATGTCCAAAGCATTTCAGTCGGCCTTCTTTAACTTTGTCTCCCAATTTTCCAACCTGTGCTGTCCCTCTGATGTTCTCATTGATAATCCTGTCCATCCTGGTCACTCCCAACAAGAACCTCAACATCTTATGCTTCCTGTCTCTTAGTCAGTTCCACTGTCTCCAAACCATACAACAAGGCTTTCCTCACTGCTTTCTTATAAACCTTTCCTTTTACTTTTGCTGAGACTCTTTTGTCATACATCACTCCTGACACTTTTCTCCATCCACTCTATCCTGTACTGTCTTCTTCACCTCTGTCCACACTCCTTATTTCCTTAGACAGTTGATCCCAAGTACCTGAACTCCTGCACCTTTGTAACCACTTCTCTCTGCAGCCTGACAGTTCTACCTTTCTCCTTCTCATTCACATACATGTATTCTGTCTTACAAGTGTTGACTTTTATTCCCCTCTTTTCCAGAGCATAACTCCATCTCTCCAAGTTCTCTTCTAGCTGTTCCCTGCTCTCACTACAGATCACAATGTCACCTGCAAACATCATAATCCTGTCTGACCTCATCTGTTAGTCTGTCCATTACCAGAGAAAATATTAAGGGGCCTTTACCTTGAAGCTATCCGTCACTCCTACAACACAACCCACTACTGTCATGCTATTCTCATACATGTCCTGCAACAATCTAACATACTTTTTAGCCACTCTGGACTTCCTAATACACCAGCACAGTTCCTTCCTCGGCACCATATCATAAGCTTTCTCTAAATCCACAAAAACACAGTTTAGTTTTTTATGACCTTCTCTTTACTTCTCCATCAGCATTTTTAAAGACAAAATTGCATCTGTAGTGCTCTTTCTTGGGATGCTTGTCTAAGCCTAGCTTTCACAACTCTCTCCCAAATCTTTATTGTGTGGCTCATTAACTTTATGCCCCTGTAATTGTTACAACTCTGCACATCACCCTTGTTTTTATAAATCGATAAAGTACACTTTCTCTCCATTCCACAGGCATCATTGCACTCTCAAATATCTCATTGAATAATATAGTCAAAAACACCACTCCCATCTCTCCTACACATTTCCATACCACTATCAGTATGTCATTAGCTCTGACTGCTTTTCCCTTCTTCATCCTTTTCAAAGCTTTTCTTACCTCATCCTTGTCGATCTTTGCTACCTCCTGTTCCGCATTTTTTATTTTCTGAACTCCTCACAGCAGTTCTCCTTTCTTAACTTTCAAAATACATCTTAGGAAAATCAGTGTCTATAAAGTGCCCTTAGTGTGTGAATGTGACTGTGTGTGTGTGTGTTATGATGGAGTGATGCCCTGTTGAGGGTTGTTCCTGCCCTTGTGCTGGGAATTACTGCGTGAGAACTGGCTGTCCCAAAACCCCATGTAGATTAAGCGTAATATAGTGAGTGAATGAATGAATGAATGAATAAGACAAGGCTTGGAAAAAACAAAGTGAGCACAATCAAATACACCTGAGCCTAGAGGTGTGGACTAGAGGTGCACACCATTTATTCATTAATTAATTCAATTATTCATTCATTCACAGAGTATGCCTCTGGGGCAGCCACATTCCCAATACGCACACCGCTGCACTGACACCCACACAGTAACGCACAGACACAAATAGACCTACATTTATAGACAAGCATGGGAGGCTCTTAACTTCCATCACTCCCCTACCACTAAATAATTGCTGCACTGTGACAATTAAGTCTTTTGTTGTTGTTGTCTCTGCCATAGTCACAGCAGTCCTCCTGACTCCGCTGGCAACAGTATCATAGACCGAAGCCAAAAATAACGGCCATTTAATGTTGTTACCTCTGGTGGCCATGTGTGTGTTGCAAGTGTAACTCTATTTTTGTTCCATGCAAATTGCGCAACTACATCTAAAGTTCTAGCTACCAGCATAAATAGAGATAAATCGTCAAATTAATCGTCTCAGACTTTGCTTCCTCTCAAGTGATCTTCATAGGTTACTAATTTTACCCATAAGTGTGCAACGATACTGCAATCCCACAGAACACAGGGAAAAATGTAAGCAGATTTACAAAATGTATATGCAAGTTATAATACTGAAATTTATATAAGTTACTTTTCATCATTTTTTGTCCATAATGAGCAAGCCAGATTGTGACAGTAAAAGGAAAAACTGGCAAGGTGTGGGACACGAGGGCAGGATCAGCACTCTGCCAGCAGCATGTGTAGCTTGACAGAAAAAAAGAAATAGCAGAAAAAGTCATTAGGTATGTTCATTGTAATAGAAATGTGGAGTGTTAGATTACAAATTCTTGAGATAGTCATATAGCAGCATAACTAAAAGCGAGATCCAGAATGTAACAAAGTCATGCGGGCTCCCTAAGACAAAAAACAACCAGCCACTCTGCCGTTGATAAACCAGCATACAAAAAAACCTTTTTTTACCAAACACTGTAATTCCCATGAACCCTCTAGATCTGTACCTTTACCTAAGATACTACTACTATGAACAGAATTCTTTACTAAACAAATATGTCTTGATGGAGTGATGTGATTGGATCTTTTAGTTATAGTATGCCTGGCTTCAGCATTCTGGACTAACTGAAGCCTGTGTATACTTGTACACTTACTGGATCAACAAGACAACAAGGCATGGACTGGTGTTTCAGCATCATGGAGTGTCAATGTATTTCTTAGCTTAACCATGTTTCTGAGCTGAAAGAAGGCTGCTCTGGTAATATTATCTATATGAACTTCAAATGAAAGACTGCAGTCAATAATCACACCAAGATCTTTGGTGTGACATATGAAACACATGATATAATAACGTAGCCAATGCATGCAATGCTACACTATGCATTTATAGCATTATTTGTAACAGCATATGAAAAAATTTGTGGTTAAAATTAGGCTACTAGTTTGTAGCAACATGACAGTTACACCAATACAAGTATGTAAACATGAAACAGCTGCAACACAGAATTCTACCACTACAACTGCAAACTCCCAAAAGTACACATTGGCTAGTGGCCGCACCCACCAAGGTCACCATGTCATGCACACCTTCATACACCCCCATCCGATTACTGATTTATGCCCACACCTGCACCTTTTTAGTTATATTTAGTTTAGTTATTTAAGCATCTTGTTTACATGTTTTCAATGTAATTGTGAGATCTCGATCAGTCTGTCTTTCTATACTTATAGATTATCCTGGTTTTGAGCTTTTCTTATGTTCCCTAGTTGTAGCTTTTCTCCTGTCTTGCCTTTGAAACACTGTTCACAGATCACCTGACCCTTACTGACCTTGACCACATCCTTGGATTCTGTGTTTTGGATTTGTTTGCTTTGACATAGAGATGTTTACCATTTGCCATAGATAACGTTAACCTTCCACTGAGCTTTGTACTCTGCCAATATACCCTGCTTCCAACTCCTTTCTTAAATTAAGCACTTATATACTGTTCCTGATTACACCTATTTGCTATGCTAATAACTTCCAAGAACTATGAAGACGTGGAACAGAGCCAGAATTCACAGCTTGTGTTTGGGTTATACAGGAATGTGTACATCTGTACAAATAGTTTTTGGCTAATTTTAACAAATATATAAACACTTGTGTTACAGGCTCATTGCTGTACTGGATAAAGTATGTAATTACTCAGTAAGTTTTTTTACAAACACGTTAGCTATTACAATCCATGTACCTGAGAATTTCTGTCTAGATGTTAATATAGTAGTGCAAGTTTTTGTACGTATCTCGTGTATATTGTCGTTACCTATGGGTTTTGAAAAATAGTACTCTTTGTTTTTAATTTGTTTTTGATAATTTACATTATTGTATCTATGTTATTGCTGCATAACAACCATTATATTCACCATAAACAGTTGTTCCTTTCTATCTTTATTACCTTAAGTAATACCTCTCCTGAAGTTAATAAAAAACAAATATTCTGTTCTATTACTAAGAAACCTAGAAAGTGCAATGTCCTAAAGACTCTTCTGTGGCTAAAATAACAGCATAATAATTTTGCTTACCCATTTGATTCCATGGTATTATTATGTAGGTTGAGTTTACATTTCTCTACTAGGATCCATGCTTATATATATATGCATATATGTGTTAAAATAAGTCTGCATAAGGGTGCTAAAGATGCAGTGTATATAACTGCATTTAATACTATATAACAGCATTTATCTGGTTGCTATGAGCACCACTAGGGGTCTTGTGCATCTAAAGATCAGTGTAATATTAATTGACATAATGCTGATAAATGCACATCGAATATGCATAATATAAAGAGCAATAACTGTAATAAAAAAGTGATGCAGTGAGGCCGTGAATTTGATTCATTCCATTCAGAAAAAATGTGAGAGCGAGAATAATCTGATGACTGTCAGGATCACAATGTTTAAGATGTGGGACCCTTGTAATAAGCACTGATGAATACGATTAGTGCTCACAGCCTTGCCTAAACAGACTTTAGTAACAGGCTAGGCCAGCCCACCAATTAAAAGGCATTAGAAATTATTCAGCCGTTAGCGTGTTAATGGGCCATGCAATATTAGCAGCACGCAGTGAGAATAGCAGCTGGAGGAGGGTTTGGTTCAGCTTCAGTGACTCACTTCCATAACTCAGAAACACCCTACACCCATTTCATAGAGATGGCCATATTTCTTAGACCTACACACATGGCATTTCCTAGATAGAAAGCATGATTATGATAGCAAACTTGTGTCACATAGTTTTGAGGTTTTTGTGTGTAAAAGATGGTAAACTGTTGATGTAAGAAAAAAAGCTGCCAGTGGGGATTTGAGGCTGTGACATTTTCATTGCTAGAGCATCACTTTTGCCATCTTTCTTCATAAAAACAGCAAGGGAAGAAAATGGGCTAGGGGTTGACAGGTTGAGGTTGGACACACACAAACAAATGGAAAATGGCATCCTTACAGCAGACCATTTTCTGTATGTGTGTAGTTCATTATTTGGAATGACAATGTGGCGTTAAAAGAAACCTCTGCCTTGCAGCATGAAAATACACAAATCCCTGCTGAAATATTAATAACGTGTGTACTGATTCTGGTGCTATTTTGTTGCTTCATTTTTTATACAGGTATTTGTATCCTATGATGATGTCATATGGAGATATGGACACTTAAATCACACTTAAATCATGCACACTGTAAGTTAAGACATGATTTCAGACTTGTCCTCAAAATTACATGAGACTCGACTATATCTTTAAAACTGTGTCTTTATTGTACAAAATAGATTCTAAAAAAGTTGGAAAAACTTACAAACAGTAAATAAAAACAGAATGCAGTGTTTTACAAATACTTAAAAACTAATATTGTATTTACTGAAACATATCAAAATGCAGCAATACGTCGCAAAAAAGTTGGGACGGGGCAAAAAGAGGCTGGAAAAGTTAAAGGTACAAACAATTGCAAGACATTAGGTCAATTGGCAGAATGTCATTAACATGACTGGTTATCAAAAAAGCCTCTTAGAATGGCTGCGGCTCTCAGAATTAAAATGGGAAGAGGATCACCAATCCCCCTAATTCTGTGCTGACAAATAGTTGAGTGATATTTGAAAGGAGTTCGACAGTGTAAAGCCATATCATATCAGAGTTTAACCATATCATCATCTACAGTGAGTAATATCATCAAAAGATTCAGAGAATCTGTATAAATCTCTGTACGTAAGGGTTAAGGCCATAAAACTATACTGGGTGCCCATGATTTTTGGGCCCTTAGACGGCACTGCATCACATACAGGCATGATTCTGTATTGGAAATCACAAAATGGGCTCAAAAAAATTTCAGAGAACATATCTGTCAACAGAATTCACTGTGCTATCCACTGTTGCCAGCTAAATATATAGATTAAAGAAGAAATCTAAACAAGACCCAGAAGTGCAGAGTCTTCCCAATGCTCATTTAAAATAGACTGTGGTAAAATGGAAAACTGTTTTGTGGTCAGACGGATAAAATGTGAAGTTTTTTATGGAAATCAGGGATGCCATGTCATTAGTACTAAGGAGGAAAGGATCGACACAAGTTGTTATCAGCTCTCAGTTCAGAAGCCTGCATCTCTGATGGTATGGGGATGCAAAAGTTTGTGTGGCATGGGCAGCTTACACATCTGGAAAGACACCATTAATGCTGAAAGGTATATCCAGGTTCTAGAGCAACATATCCAGATGATGTCTCTTTTAGTTGCATTTTCCAACATGACAATGCCAAACTGCATCAATTATCATTGCTGTGTAGAAGAAGGGTCAGGGCACAGGACTTTCATCCATAGAAAACATTTGGCGCATCAGAAAACGGAAGATACAACAAAAAAGACCTAAGACAGTTGAGCAACTAGAATCCTACATTAGACAAGAATGGGTTAACATTCCTATCCCTCAACTTGATTAATATGTCTCCACAGTCTCCAGACTGTTGCAAAAAAAGGGGGAACTCTCACAGTGGTAAACATGGCCTTGTCCCACAGTTTTTGAGATCTGTTGTTGTCACTATATTTAAAATCACATAATGTTTCTCTTTAAATGAAACATTTTCTCAGTTTAAACATTTAAAATGTCATCTATGTTCTATTTTTAATAAAATATGGAATTTTGTAACCTCCAAATCATTGTATTCTGTTTTTATTCACAACATGTTCTTTGTCCTAACTTTTTTGGAACCAGGTTTGTATTTTAAGAGACAGCAAACACTTCCAGATAAAAAAGGGATAGATGGATGCTTGGATAGTTGGATAGATAGATAAACAGACAGAAACCTTTTGATTATATACATAATATGTTAATATGAGAATTCAAGTGCAGAGTTATGACAAAGACTTAGCTGAGCTAGTGGTGTTAGCTGATAGCTTTGATATAAGCATAATATTTGATGTTTGAAAAACTGTACTGTTTGTGTGGTGTACAGATAAGAAGGGAAAAAACCTGGAATAAAGAACTAAAGCACTGCTACATCGCATACATGTTGTAGATATGGGTCAGCCATAGATAAATGAATAGGGTAGAGGGCTGGGGACCAAGAGATCGTCGGTTTGATCCCTATTCTAGGCAAGTAATGGCTGAAGTGCCATTGTGCTCCCTTGTGCCTCAATGTTGGTAATACACTGCTCCGGGTGTTCACACCTGGATGGGTTAAATGCAGAGATCAATAAAAGTAATCAAAAATAAATAAATAAAAATAGATGGTGACACTACTAATAGGTTTCAAATGCCCTTATAGTAATGTTAGCCCACCATAGACCACTCTCTTAATGAAACATAGTAAAAACAACTATGGGAAATTAACTAATGATTAGTTAGCTACCTCCTTAATTATTCTGTGGTCCACTCATTCAAGCTCTCACTTATCTACAGTTCAGAATCCTCACTGTCTGAATAAATGGCACTAACTTTGTGTCAATTTCTTGTGATAACAAGTAGAAACGTGATCATTATTTTGCATCCTACCACATCCATATCTCCACCTCCAACCATATTGCATATAGCCATAAAATGTATCCTAACTGCACAAAACACTGGAGTCACAGCGACACTGTGAACTGTGAGGCGAAGGAGTAAATGTGAGTGAGGCAAAGTCAGTGAGTGAAAGTGTGAGACAGTGTGAGTGAATGAGCGATTTTGTGTGTTACAGTCCAGGTCCATGACCTGAATCATATTTCAAAAATGGAGCACAGATTTTCCTCCTTTTTCTGAAGATATCATATTAAGTATGAATATTAATAGGCAGGTCACTTGGTATTGAGTTTTTGTTTCAAAGATAATAAAGAAAGACAGAGATCTATATTTAGAATACTGTTCGTAAATCATATGTCAATGACTCGACTTTTGTCTGCACACATGCTCACACGTGCAGAGACAGATTAAAATAAAAGCAGCTTGTAAAAAATAAAATCTGCTGGGTTTTCCCAGCAACGTTCTTATCCAACTGATACCCAGCAACCTGACTTCAAAAAAAAAGCACATCAATTCTTTAGATCATGTTTTTTTAAAAGTCACATACACAGACATGCATGAAGGACACACTGTTCGAGTTCATGTTCATGTTATATGCCGTCATCAAGTACCTTCAGAATATTCTTCAAATTAAATAGAATAGCTAGAGATGAATGTACGCTGATGAAAGTAGAAAGAGAGATACTGTAATTGCTTCTTTGTTTTGGAGTAGAGAGAAGAAAGCTGACTAAAAAGGATTGTATAGCTTTAATCTGCAGGCTCTCAAAGGTAATTTTATTGAACTGAGCGGTCAACAATGTCAAACCCATATCATGGGCCAATGGGAATAGATGAACCAAAATACCAAAGGTTTCAGAAATGATTCTGGATCGATGCTTGCACCCTTTTCCATGTTGGTGTCTTTTAGAAGAGATGCGTCCATCTTTCCTGGCAGTACCAGACAGAGTAATATTGCAGGAAGAGCTGAATATAGATGCAGAACACACATGGGGGAGATTCTCAGTATAGTTTCGATAAGCAGCACTAAAAAAAAGCAATGCCTACCCACTGTATACATAACCATTCACATGATGCAATTCTATGAGAAGTTAAAAAGGTCACCTTTACATGCAACTTCATGAAATAAAATAAAATTATTAGGAGTTTGTGAGAAGATTAGGTTCAACCTACACACCAACACATAAGTAAACCACATGCAAAACCACCATCCTGGATTATAAAAAAATAAATAATCATTTCTAATTCATATTTTTGATTGCTGTCATTAGTCACACTTTCAATGCATACTGCATGTTCCAGGTTTGCATATTTCATAGTGCTGTGTAATCTGATTGGTCAGAAAATTGATTAATTTGTTATGACAGCAGCTCTGACAACAGTCCCTGCTATAATGCAAATCACAGGTATGTATTTTTATTTTCTCTTTCTAATTTAATATTTTCTTAATATTAACAGTGTGCAGCTGTCACATACATGAACTATCACAGTATTAGGAACACCTGGCTATTAAGGTTTTTTGGAAAAATTACTGCACACTGACATCAGAACACAAGCTCCACAATGTGGCTAACATCCTCCATATGCAAGTTGATCCATTATTGCTTCATCAGATCCACCATTATCTTGCTAGATTTATTCTCATATTTCAGACCAAATGCATATGGCCAAATGCTGTGGAACCTACAGCTTGGTGTTTGTTGATGGTTCTACACTTGTTACACCCGTGATACCATGGTATGGGAAAAGTCAAGTGTAGCTGTTGCTAAATCACTGGCACTGCACCTCTTGAATCCAACTCTCTGTCCATGGTCAAAGCTGCTCAGTAATAATAATTATAATCTATGAAGAGATTTAAAAGCTAGAACCAGTTAATCCGAACTTGAAGCGCACAGTGCTCTGGGCACACATCAGGCTTTGACCATTTCCATTAGGTAGACACGGACCCACACCATTTTTTAATTTGTAGGTAGGCATCAGGAATATATATCTTACGTGGTCATGTACCAAGAGACTTGAATATACAATGTCTTTATGTACAATGACAAGTCTGTGTAACATATAGCAGATTGTCAGGCATGCACAGGTTGGAATTATCATATGTAAGAGATAGATGTTTTAGTGTGTTAGCGTGTACGTGTTTAGTCCATATAAACATCAACATATTTCTCATTGATATCTGTGCGTCAGGATGAAATCAGTATCTCTCCTTCATTCTGGGTCACTTAACCGCAATTAACCATGGCATTGATTATATAACTTTATATCCGGACATTCTGTTCCCAGCTTTCTCTGATTTCTTGTAAGATTCTCCATTTTTGTCCTTTCTCTGACTAGGCAAGGTCTGCCTATCTCCTTGTCACTTGAGATGAGATGATGAATAGCCCATCTACAGAGGATGAAATAGTAAGGTGCTATTTAAGTGAAATAGCTTAGTATACGATAGAATTACATGATGAAAGTGTGTCTGGAGTTGTGTGATTGCATGCTTGTGGCAAGTATGAAGGACATACTATAAAAAGCATATTCAAGAAACGACGACTTATAATGGACACACACATACCTTCGAATATGAGGACTTCTCTTGCTGCGGGGTTAAGCTATTGGTAATATATTACAGCTAATTAACTATTTAGCATGCCCTAATAATAGGCAGCCTTTCTAATGAGACGGGTTGTGAAAGATATTATTATTCTCAGCATCTGTTGAGATAAATGATATTATATATTAAATTCATCAGGAAAAAATGTTATGGCGGGCCACTTTGCAGTATTCTCTAAGCATTCATTTTCAGGAAAGCAGGTTTGGTTGAAAAATGCTGAGAATGTTCTTAAGGACAACTTATTTGGGTATACCTGAATAAACACTGTGTGTCTTTCTGGAAGATTACAAGATTTCTAGTGGAATTAAAAAAACATGTATTTCTGCCAAAGACATTTTTTATCATTATAAATGTATCATGTTTATTGCATAATAATGATATCTTCAATATAATAATAAAAAGAATGCCTTGATATTTCTGGAAATTGTGTCAGAAAGTGATCTATAATAAATAATTAGACTTTAATAATTAGGACATTTAATATGCATTAAATCTTAATAATAATTGCAATTATGTTAAACAGAAACTGAAGTTTAAACTCTATAATGTGATTAATATTTGTAAGCAGGTTTCATGCTCAAATTCTGAAAATCGGTCCTCAGGACATTTCTTTTTTTTTCTGGATTTTTTCTTTATGTAACGAGCACCCCTCACAGGAACACACAGATCAAAATGTAATGTTGGAAGTTGGAAATCAGGGACGCCATTAGTACTAGAATTAGTACTAAAGAGGAGAAGGACGACTCAAGTTGTTATCAGTGCTCAGTTTAGAAGCCTGCATCTCTGTTGGTATGGGGTTGCTTTAGTGTGTGTGGCATGTTCAGCTTACACATCTGGAAAGACACTATCAATGCTGAAAGGTACAGTATATCCCGGTTCTAGAGTAACATATGCTCCCATCCAGACGACATCTCTTTTAGGGAAGACCTTTCATTTTCCAACATGACAATGCCAAACCACATACTGCATCAATTACAGCATCATGGCTACATAGAAGAAGGTTCCGGGTATTGAACTTTCACCCATAGAAAAAATTTGGCACATAAAATGGAAGATATAACAAAAAGTCATAAGACAGTTGAGCAACTAGAATCTTACATTAGCAAGAAAGGGTTAACATATATAGCCCAACTTGTCTCCTCATGCCCAGACGTTTACAGACTGTTATAAAGAGAAAAGAGGATGTCTCACAGTGGTAAACATGGCCTTTTTCCAACTTTTTTTAGATGTGTTGTTGTCACAAAATTTAAATCTAATGTTTCTCTTATAATGATACATTTTCTCAATTTAAACATTCATATGTCATCTATGCTTTATTCTGATAAAATATGGAATTTTTAAACTTCTACATTATTGCATTTTATTTTTATATACAACTTTTTTTGTAATTGTGTTTGTATGTATGTATGTACAGGGGTTAGACAATGAA
Organism: Aspidoras spilotus; assembly: GCA_028565295.1. Classification (NCBI taxonomy): domain Eukaryota; kingdom Metazoa; phylum Chordata; class Actinopteri; order Siluriformes; family Callichthyidae; genus Aspidoras; species Aspidoras spilotus. The sequence goes on along the minus strand of JAOUQV010000026.1, from coordinate 5,207,032 downwards.
ACTGAAACACCTGGTTTTAGACCACAATAATTTATTAGTATG
>JAOUQV010000026.1:5165071-5182285 GCA_028565295.1 Aspidoras spilotus | reverse complement strand
ATTCATGCAGATTTTAATGGGCATATTGGTAAAGGAAACAAAGGAGATGAGGAGGTGATGGGCAAGTTTGGTGTTAAGGATAGGAACCTAGAAGGACAGGTGGTGGTGGATTTTGCAAAGAGGATGGAATTAGCTGTGGTAGACACATATTTACAAATTAGGAGGCGCACAGGTTGACTACAGCCTGTGTAGACGAGGTTGCTTAATAGAGATTGGAGGCTGTAAGGTAGTGGCAGGGGAGAGTACAGCTAGACAACATTGGATGGTAGTTTGCAGGATTACTTTGTTGATTAGGAAGAAGAAGCGTGCAAATGTAAATAAGTGGACCAAATGGTGGAAGTTGGGAAAGGAGGAATGCTGTGAGGAGTTCAGAAAAAAGGTGAAAAAGGCTTTGGGTTGTAGCAAAGAGATTCCAGATGACTGGGTAGCAACAGCAACAGTAATTAGACAGACAGGCAGAAAGTTACTTGGTGTATCATCCGGACAGGTGAAAGACAGCAAGAAAACTTAGTGGTGGGACAAGGAAGTGCAGAAGGTTATTCAGAGGAAAAGGTTAGCAAAGAAGAAATTGGACAGGGAGAGGACTGAAGAGAGTAAGCAGGAGTATAAAGAGATGAAGAGTGTGACAAAATAGGAGGTAGCAAAGGCCAAGAAAAATGCCTATGATGAGTTGTACGAGAGGTTAGAAAGTAAGGAAGGAAAGAAGGAGCTGTATCGCCTTGCGAGGCAGAGAGATAGAGCTGGAAATGATGTGCAACATGTCACGGTAATCAAGGATAGAAATGAAAATGTACTGACAGGTGAGGAAAGGGTGTGAGAAAGATGGAAGGAGTATTTTGAGTAGCTGACATATGAAGAGAATCACAGCGAAAGAAAAGTGGTAAGCATAGAAAGCAAAGATTGGCAAGAATGAAGTAAGAAAAGCTTTGAACAGGATGAAGAAGGGAAAAGCAGTCAGACCTCATGACATACTGGTAGAGGTATGGAAATGTATAGGAGAGATGGGAGTGGTGTTTTTGACTAGTCTATTCAATGAGATTTTTGACAGTAAAGTGATGCCTGAGGAATGAAGGGAGAATGTACTTGTACAGATTTATAAGAACAGGGGTGATGTGCAGATCTGTAGAAATTACAGGGGCATAAAGTTAATGAGCCACACAATTAAGATTTGGAAGAGAGTTGTGGAAGCTAGGCTTAGACAAGCATTAACTATTTGTGAGCAGCAGTACGGTTTCATTGCAAGAAAGAGCACCACAGATGTGATTTTTGCTTTAAGAATGCTGATGGAGAAGTATAGAAAAAGTCAGAAAGAGCTACACTGTGTCTTTGTTGATTTAGAAAAAGCTTATAATAGGGTGCCGAGGAAGGAACTGTGGTGGTGTATGAGGAAGTCCGGAGTGGCTAAGAAGTATGTTAGATTGGTGCAGGACATGTATGAGATGTTCTGTAGGAGTGACCGATAGCTTCAAGGTAAAGGTGGGCCGCATCAAGAATCGGCTCTGAGTCGCTTCTTGTTTGCTCTGGTGATGGACAGACTAGCAGATGAGGTCAGACAGGAATAACCGTAGACTATGATGTTTGCAGATGACATTGCGATCTTTAGTGAGAGCAGTAAACAGCTAGAAGAAAACTTGGAGAGGTGGAGGTATGCTCTGGAAAGGAGGGGAATGAAAGTCAACACTTGTAAGAGGGAGGAAGGTAGAACTGTCAGGCTACAGGGAGAAGTGGTCACAAAGGTGCAGGAGTTCAGGTACTTGGGATTAACTGCTGAAGCAGATGGGAAATGTGGAAAAGAGGTGAAGAAGAGAGTACAGGCAGAGTAAAGTGGATGGAGAAATTAGTCAGTAGTGATGTGTGACAAAAGGGTTGCAGCAAAAGTGAAAGGAAAGGTACATAAGAAAGTAGTAAGAGTACACAGTGGCACTGACTAAGACACAGGAAGCAGAGCTCGAGGTTGCAGAGCTTAAGATGTTGAGGTTCTTGTTGGGAGTGACCAGGATGGGCAGCATTAGGAATGAGAACATCAGGGGGACACCACAGGTTGGAAAATTTGGAGAAAAGTTAGAGAGGGAAGGTGGTCTTAAAGCACTTTTGTAAGTCCCTCTACCAAGGGTGTGTGCTAAATACTGCAAATGTAAATTTGTTGCAAGTGAATGTATTGTCATATAACAATTCTAACGAACAGAGAGTTAACTACTGTAGTCATTACGTTAAGTTGATGGGCGATTGATGGGTTGATGGGGACAAACCCGATTCCAAAAAATGTTTGCGACAAAGTAGAAACTGTAAATATAAATGAAATGTAATAATTTTCAAATCTCAAAAACAAGATCAATAGACAATAGATCCAGAAGTGCAGATGTCTTCTCTGGGCCAAAGTGGATTTAAAATGGACTGTGGCAAATTGTAAAACTGTTCTGTGGTCAGACGAATCAAAATTTAATGTTCTTTATGGAAATCAGAGATGGTATGGGGTTGCATCAGTGCGTGTGGCATGGGCAGCTTACATATCTTGAAGGACACCATCAATGCTGAAAGGTATATCCAGGTTCTAGAGAAACCTATGCTCCCATGCAGGCTACGTCTCTTTTAGGGAAGACCTTGCTTTTTCCAACAGGACCATGCGAAAACACATACTGCATCAATTACAGCATCATGGCTGCAGTGAAGAAGGGTCCAGGTGTAACATGAGTAGGATAAACAGACGCATGCTGAGTAAAAGGAACAGGTTTAATATTGAAAATGCACAACACAGCAAACTGAACGAGATCAAGCTAAAATATAGAGAGAGATATCGTAAGTCGAGAAAACGGGCAACGGTCAAAACCATGAGAGATCATTCCAATAATATAAAGCTTGGTACGCAGCATAACAGACGGCAATACTGGTGATGTATCGCGGAAGTGATTGACAGCTGAACCCGGCGTGTTGCCATCACCAGGTGCCTGATGGGAGTTGTTGGTGTTTGGATTGCCTCCGGAGCTCCAAAACTGATGACAGCGGGTACTGAACTTTAAACCATAGAAAACATTTGGCACATCATGAAACAGAAGATATGACAAAAAAGTCCTACATCAGACAAGAATGGGTTAGCATTCCTATCCCTCAACTTGAGCAAATTGTCTCCTTAGTCTCCAGACGTTTACAGAGTGTGTTAAAGAGGAAAGGGGATGTCTCACATTGGTAAACATGGCCTTGTCCCAAATTTTTTGAGATGTGTTGTTGTCACAATTTTAAAAAATCACCAAATTTTTTCTTTAAATGATAAATTTTCTCAGTTTAAACATTTACCATGAATAAAACTTAGATCATCTATGTTCTGTTCTGGATAAAATTTAAAATTTTAAAAACTTCAGCATCATTGCATTCCATTTTTTTTTACAACTTGTACTTTTTCACAACTTTTTTGGAATTGGGTTTGTAAATAAGACATAAAAAGTGCATTTTATTATCATTTTCTTCATAGCAATACTAAACGTTATTAACTTTTAATACCTTTTAAGTTTTAATACTTTTATACCAATTTCTGGATGTTGTATTTTATTGACCATTAGCTCTTATTTCATAATTTATTGCAGCACACCTGTGTTTGTACTCTATAATTTGACGATCATTTGTGATTGTCCCTTAAACAAAGTAAAAAAGTGTCGGTTTAGGGTTTTGCAGTTTTACTGACCTTCTAAGTACTTTTTAAATTAAGTGAAATTCTCTTCATTAAACAGTGACGTGTTTCTCTTTAAAATGTATGATTTTACAACACAAACACTTCATCTATGATATTAACAGGTGATTTGCATATCAAACGTAGTCTTTATTTTCATAATCATAATCAATTTCAGAACGTACACATAGCAGCTATCGAGTTCACAAATAAGTAGTCTGCATATATATGGCATTATTTTTCAAACCAAAATGGTCATAAGTATGGTAACATATACATGTTAACACAGAACTGTACTCACATGTATGTAGCACTAATGTGAATTTGTTTATTCACCTTATTTGTGTGAATGCAGCATCTATAGTAGCCCAGAAGTGGTGGTGTCAGATGCAACCCTGTCTGGATGGAGAGGAGTGTAAAGTTTTACCAGATCTTACAGGCTGGAGCTGCAGTACTGGCAACAAGGTCAAAACAACCAAGGTGAGTGTGTATGACATATATATATTAAAGGTAATTACTCCCAAAAAAGAGAAAAACTATACTTTATGTGCAAAGAGTAGCACAAGCATACACCAATTCATTCTCACTAATTCAAGTTTACACTTTATGCACAAACACACTAGCATTTAATCTTGAGCATGGGTGTTTTATTAATGTGTCAGCAAACAGCACTGCCCATCCATTTGTACAGCCAGTTAATTAGATAGTATATAATCATAGTAATTATTCTCCTACAGAGGCAAACCATACTCTGTATCAATCAGTGTCTCTGGTTGCTCCGGTTTCCTCCCACAGTCCAAAGACATGCACGCTAGGTAAACTGAAAATGCTAAATTGTCTTTAACTTGCGTATTGATGTGTGACTTTGCATATGATATGAGACTTGTGTAAGAGTATGACCGTGTTCCTGTCATTAGAATAGCCACTGGTGCTGAGGATGACCTTAAACAATAAATAAATAAAGTATCAATCAGCAACTCACACACACCTAAACCTAACATAAGTAATGAAAGTTAAACTCATAATTTGCACAAAAAACACAAAAGCCCACACACACGCAGACTCTCACTATTGTGAAGTAGACTGTGTAGTGATCATTCGATCTGCTTGTGATAACATAATATTATTTTATCATTATTTCTTACATTCTTATGTGTGTTAATTGAGAGATAACTGTGTTATATTATGTCCATTTGTATCCCTTTTTGATTACTTTATACTACTGTGAATCTGTAACTTTATTTAATTAAGCATAGGCAAAGTGGAAAAAGAATATTATTTTGTGTTGTCTTTAGACCTCCTGCTTTGTGACCTACTTATAATAGAACAATTTTATTTATAATGCACTTTACATTTCAAGAAAATCTCAAAGTACTTTCTCTCCTTATGATCATGCTTAGTGCAAAGTATAGAAATCAGCTTTGCTGCAGTATCTGGAAAATGTTAGATGTGAAATTACATACAGCACAGGTTAGAATCTGTGAAAAAACAGAAAAAAAATCCAGTTTGCCAAAAAAAATCCCACACAGATAGCTTCAGGTCTCTGTGATTTGGCTGATCTGTCAATTAAACGTTAAGTGCTGCATGATATTATATGACAGTGCTGTTTTAAACACTTGATTATGATTGGTCAGGAAGTGTTAATCAGCAGCATGATGAAGTAGAATCAAGAACAGACTTTTCATAGGCAAATACAGTAAATCACAATTTAAAATGAAGAGATGTGATCAACAGCCTGATCACAGTTTGTTTAAAGCATGACAATAACATAGACTAATAGTTTTGATGACTTTGCACACCTGATTAATACAAGCTTGAACAAGTTGTAAATAAGATACCGTCAAACTATGCAACATTAAAATTGCTGTAGTTGAATGCAAAGCATAAATTGATTTACAATCATATATTGTTTTTGATAAAAACTCATCAAAATAGTATCAACAAATCACTACCTTAATGTAATTTCTGAAAATTGTATTATCACAACTGTGGAGCAAACATGTGCTCTTAATGATGAATTGTATTTGTATGGCAGAACAGAGGTTGATGAACGCTGGACTGTATGCTCAATCAATCATATTGATCAATAATATTGAGCAGGCTCTTATAGGCCCATTACAGTCAGACCATTCATTATAAAAGACAGCAGAGTAAAGAAGGAAAGGGCCAAGGACAGAGAGAGAGAGAGAGAGAGAGAGAGAGAGAGAGACAGAGAGAAAAGTGCGATCAGGAGTGATACTTCAGAGCTCTTATAGAAAATAAATTTAAAAGGGGAGACCAGAGTTGGAAGGAATGCACTGAATAAAATCAAATAAATCCTGAGGGGCAAAGAATAGCTGATGTCCAACATGATACAACACAATCTCTTTCTCTCTCTCTCTCACTGGTTTTTTAAACAAGTCAGAAAAGCTGTGTAAAACTGTGTGTCGCAAAAGTGTAATGGAAAGACTATAGTTATAAGCGTAATTTGTCCCCAACCAGAAACATCCAGAGTTAAACCAAACATGGCACGATTAGTGTGAATAGAGGAAGGAGATTATATAACATAAATTCTGGGCAGCAAACAAGATTGCTTGATGCTTATGCAAAGTTACAAGCAACACTTTAAGCCTGCAAATCTCAATACAATGTCTTTAAAAGCCAGTAAAGGAAATACCTTTAAGTCATATTTGAATTGAAGAAGCTGAGAGAGACAATGGAGAGACATTACTGATCTATAACAAGCTTAAATGACGTAGAAAATTAAAAATATGCCATGATATGAGATATAAGGCAACATTAATATAATTGTTTAATCTTTTACATGCATGGATGGTAGATAGAGTCTAATAAACTCTCAAAAACAAATGGATTGACTGTGCTCTAACTTGAACAAAGAGGCATATTTTTAATCAATTCTGATCCCAAAAGAGATTTAGGCATAATATTATGAAACTCTTGATTTAAACACAAAAACAAATTACTTCACAATAAACAGTACCCAGGTCTATTGTACATTACTGATGCTAGTCAGTAGTTAGCTGCTAGTAAACAAGGTCACATTTATCACAGATTAAAAAAGTTGAAGTTTAGCATATAAATATCGATATTCATTTTATACTACTTTTATGAATATATTAGTGAACACAGAATGTCTTTTCAAATTATTTCCCCCTTTTTGCGGGACAATATGGGAGGGTTTTATGGTCAGGGGAAGATAGTCATTCAGTTGAGTCAGATGTAGGTACAGGTAAGTCTTATAAACAGGGTAAACTGGGCTAGACAAGCAGAACAAAGAAGAAAACAGACTTTGGTTAAAATCATACTTGGTAGGAAATAAAAAGTTAGGTATACACAGATGTGTAAAACATTAAAGGGGTACGTTGGAACAAATTAACTCAAATAGACAGGGGAACAATGAACCAAACCTGAAATAGGTCCAAAGAATAAAAGCACTCTAAAACTCTGGTGACTCTAAGTGAGTGGAAGCACTTTTGCCTGGCCAACAAGGAATTGTTAAAATATAAGAGGGAACTGACTGAACTTATTATGCTCAGAGTCTTCCTTCTCTAACAGATGCAGTTTCTAGCTTTGTTTGAGGAAAAATAGCCGAACAAATACAGTATCTAAAATAAGAGTCAGAGTCAGGTTACATACAGGTAGGAACATGACAGAGAAAATGACTGGTGTGTGATTATTCGTAAGGGTAAATTAGAACAAAGTATCTTAATAGACAAGGGGGCAATGTTCTGAAAAAGAAACAGGTGCAGATAATTAAATTAAAACACACTAGAAACTGCTGGCAGTCTGGATATCGCAGATGGTAGAGACGCTGCAGAATAGGCTTGTTTTTTGAATACAGGGTCTCTTCTTAAATCTTTCTATGACCATGTGGTGACATCAATCATGTTTTATGAAAGTTTTTACTGGGGCAGAAGTATCACAAATACATTCCAATTGAAGTCCGACAAACTCTAGAAATTGTGTTCTGGGCTGCACAGTAGACTCAGTGGAAGTAGTTTGGAGAAAAAAGTATGATGTTCATGCTGTCATGCTTAGTGGAGGACACCTCTCGCCCGCTGCGTGAGATGGTCGCAGCACTGCGCTGCTCCTTCAGTGACAGGCTCCTCCACATGTGGTGTTCAAAGTAGAGATAGCACAGCTCCTTCCTTCCTGCAGCTGTCAGGCTTTATGACTAGCAGCACTACAAGCGGAGTACCACATAATCTACTTCACAAGAAACTATCTAGATTCAAATCTAACTACATTACTTGTTAGGTGTTAGGTGTTAAAAAGGTTCATCAATTTGTTAACATTTTAGAATTTTTGTCAATTAGTGAAAGTCAGTTTGCATAATAGACACTGCTCTCCAAATTTGCCGATTGTCCAGATGCCCTTGTCCAGAGAGACTTAGAAAAGTGATTTAAGACATATCAGTAAACATAATCTATTCTGAATAATCAGGAAACCAAAGAAAAATATCCCCAAGAAACGGAATTGTGAATGTGGGGATTTATTTTGTGTTCAGTTAATGTAATTGCGGAATAAATGGATTTTAAAGCAGTGTTTGAAGATAGCTACTGACTCTGCCGTTCTAATATAGGGGTAAGTTTATTCCACCATTTAGAAGTCAGAACAGAGAAGAGTCTTAAGCATGCCTTCCTCGACCCCTGAGAGAAGGGGGGACCAGTTGAGTAGCGCTAGACAACCGGAGTGCGTGAGGTTCAGTGCAGGGTATTATAAGTGCTTATATGTAGGAGGGTGCAGGGGATAAGCGTTACCTGAAATGAGTAGCACTTCTGTCTTGTCAGGATTCAACTTTAACTGGTGATCCGCCATTCATGGTAATATGTCAGCAAGACATGCCAAGATCTTGGCAGACTTGAGTGTCTGAGGGAGTAAAGGAGAATTAATTGGGTGTCATCCGGATAACATTGATAGACCGAGTGTAGAGTGAAAACAAAAGAGGACCACGGAGCCTTATGGGACACCAGTGGTTAGTTTGTGGGATGAGGACATAGATCCTCTCCACAATACCTGATACAATCTGTCGGCGAGGTAGGAAGCAAACCATCGCCAAGCTGTTCCCTGGATTCCAAGACTCCCAAGGATGGACAGAAGAGTCTCATGGTTATCCGTATTAAATGCTGCTGAGCGGTCCAGGAGGATAAGGACAGAAGACAGTTTGGCTAATCGAACTGCATGCAAACTCTCAGTGACTGCCAGAAGGGCCGTTTTAATAGAGTGTGCAGCTTTGAAGCCAGACTGGTCTGTGTCTTGGAGGTTGTTCTATAAGAGATAGAGAGACAGTTGGTTATATACAGTGCGTTCTAGAACTTTATATAAGAAAGAGAGAAGTGATACCGATCTGTAGTTTTTTAAATTAGAAGGATCGAGAGTGGGTATACAGATTCTGCAGTTCACATCATCCTGCAATTTTTGTAAATTTAAAGCTCCCTAAATGTTTAAAAAAACATTTTCTTGATGTGTTTGAGGTATTGGTTACTGAGTGGAAAGGAAAATTACCATGACTTTTTCATTACCAGTGTACTCCAATATCACAGATCTCACATCCAGCACCTTGTTAGAGATAGTGTGAGTACTGGGCTTTATGCCATGATGGCCTCCTCTTATGTCTTCCACCTATTCTTATGCCAGTATCCTTGGTAAAATGCCATATAAATGAATGAATCTACTGTATGCCAACCGCATCAGATGCTATGACAGCAGGGCAGACACAAGCACACTGAGCATGAGTACTGCTAGAAAGGCATCATGAGTATATAGCCAGGGCAGTCATTAGCAACAGCAGTGTTACAGTGTATTTTACAGCCATGATCCGAGAGGCTAAGAAAAGCTGGCCTGGGGTAATACTTGTACGGGTGACCAGCTGGAAATTCCAGGTTTAGTAAGCAGTGGCAGGAAAGGTTAAGGTTCTGTATTACTGATCAGAAGGTCAGTGGTTTAAATTACTGAAATACAAAGGTTCTTTAAGCAAAAACCCTGTCTGCTCAAAGGCTGCTGAACTTCGGCTGACCACAACTTCCTAACAAGCGGAGATATGAAAAAGGAAAGAATTTCACTGTGATCTAATGATTATAAAAAAATAAATGTTTATTCTACTCCTATTCTACTGTTATTAGAGCTTTTGGTAACTGATGTATATTAATGTGATGCCTCCGTTTTAAGTGCGTGGTTTTTGATGGAAAAAAAACATTTTTCAAGCTATTAAAAGATTTATTCCTTCATTCATTTTCTTTTGCCTGCTGAACATGGGGTTGTGGACCAGCCTCTGGGTGCAAGGGCTGGAACAACACATCATAGGACACATACTCAGTCATACTCACATTCACACACTAAGGGCCACTTAATTTAGCATTTATGCCTTTGCGGGAGAAAACCGGAGCACCTGGAGAAAACCAGCGTGAACTCGGGGAGAAAATGCAAACTCCTCACAGATGCAACAGCACTACCACTGCACCAGCATGCTGCCCTGCTATTAAAATATAGAACCATATACTTATCTGTAAATTAAACCTGCAGATCTGAAAACTGGCTATGACAAATGTTTATTTATATGTATGTGTATACTAATGATTGTGTATATGTACTGGAATAGATTAAAAGATTATGGGTGAATAAAATACATCTGTAAAAACTATATATTTTCTTTTTCAGGTAACTCGGTAGTGGCATGCTGCAACCAGAGTAAGTGTATGTAGATGACTAGGAAAGAGAAGCACTTCACCACGTCACCAATGCTAAAATAATAAGGGAATCAAAGTAGCAAGCTCTTATGTTCCCAGTTCACCCATAACAATGAGGACCATAACATTACTCCGCCTTCTTCTATCCTCCTCTATCTTCCCTATCCAGTGTCTTTAGTGTTTGCTGGAAATTCTCTCAGCACAAATACAGGGATGAAAGACTGTTTGCTTGCTGGAATTTACCATATATCTGGATTGTATCCCATGGTAGAATGCTAATCACAAACACAGCAAACTGCTAACATCAGAACTGTCAATTGTCAAATAATTCAATTGTTTAGTTTTCTTTGCCCAGCTGCTTAGACATTCTGTTGTGTTATTGTTTTCTTTCTTCTGTATGTTGATGCTTTCTGTAACCTGACAGTTTGATCCTGAAATGAAAAGTGACATTTTAGCTTTCCCTGCCTAAACCTTGTTTCTTTATCAGCAACTTAACTCCGGAAAACAAAAAACTAGAGCTACAGTTATGGACTTACTGACCATCTGTAGATTATTTTGTTCTTTTTTCTAATAAAGAAAGAATAAGTAGATTTTTGAAGACAAATAAAACATTAAATGTTATGGTAAAATTCTGTAAAAGTGTAAAGTATTACAAGTATAAGATTCTTAGAACCAGAATAAATGAAAAAAAAGCCTCTAACAGTTTTAATATTGATGTTTTTAACCAGCCTGGTAACTGCTATTGAGTACATGTGTCAGTATTATCAAAAATAAATAAAGATATTTCAAAGGAAATTAAAGAACTTAAGTGTCTGTGTTCAAAAATTCATCTCTTCTCTTTGACGTTTTAGTTTCTGCCTGAATTTCCAGACTAAAGTTTCTTCATTTATTGCTTAAATACAGCAATAATTAAAAACTAACTAATAAATAAGGTGCGGCTTTTCCACCTGGAACTAGAAAACAGCATTTACCAGCTATTTAACAGCATTTACCAGCTATGCATTGTTTCAGCCACATTTGCACCTGAGGCCTGTTCCCATACCATGTTTATACTGTACATATGTACAAACTCGATTCCAAAAAAGTTGGGACAAAGTACAAATTGTAAAAATAAAAAAAATAAAAAACAGAATGCAATGATGTGGAAGTTTCAGAATTCTATATTTTATTCAGAATGGAACATACATGACATCAAATGTTTAAACTAAGAAAATGTATAATTTAAAGAGAAAAATTCAGTGATTTAAAATTTCGTGACAAGAACACATCTCGAAAAGTTGGGACAAGGCAATGTTTACCACTGTAAAACATCCCATTTTTTCTTTACAACAGTCTGTAAATGTCTGGGGACTGAGGAGACAAGTTGATCAAGTTGAGGGATAGGAATGTTAACCCATTCTTGTCTAATGTAAAATTCTAGTTGCCAAACTCTCTTAGGTCTTTTTTTCTTTCATTTTATGAGGTGCCAGATGTTTTCAGAGGGTGAAATATCTGGCTAGTTCAGTACCAGGACTCTTATTCTACACAGCCATGATGCTTTAATTGATGTATGTGGTTTGGCATTATCATGTTGGAAAATGATTTCCAGCCTCTTATTGCCTTTCCTAAATTTTTGGAGATGTGTTGCTGTCATGAAATTTTAAATGAGCCAATTTTTGGAATGAAATTTCACAATCTCTCATTTTCAACGCTTGATATGTTGTCTGTTATATTGTGAATACAATATCAGTTTTTGAGATTTGTAAATTATTGCATTCTGTTTTTATTTTCAATTTGTACGTTGCCCCACTTTTTTGGAATCAGGTTTGTGATTATACAGTATGTAACATTTACTTTAATTCTCTATTAACAGTATATAGTATATATTATGTAAATAAATAGTGAGTTATAATTCGACATTCCAGTGACACAAGACGATAGCGTCTTATTGAGTCTGCTTCCTCTTAAGACTCTTCAGTCATTTTACTTGTTACTGTCGCCTCTTGCTTGCTTATTAGGAATCTAAATATAAATCTACACCCAGAAATCTGTCAGTCTATTTTGTGACAGTGTCCATTATAGTGCTATGCAAACAAAATTATATTGAAATGATAGATATGAATAATACTGTTATTAAAAAACCTGTTAGAGAGCATCCCAGTGAGCCTGTAAGGAATTCTTAGATCAGTCATCACTAATCCTATTTTAAGATGAGCTACTTTTCTACAGAATTGAATTCCAGGCATGATAAAACATACACTATATTTCCAAAACTCACATGTGAACTAATCTATAGGGTTCAATATGACGTTGGTCCACCATTTGCAGCTAGAACAGCTTCAACTCTTCTGGGAAAGCTGTCCAGAAGGTTATAAATTGTGTTTATGGAAATGTTTTGGCTTCCAGAAGCGCATTTGTGAGTTCACACACTGATGATGGACGAGAAGGCCTGGATTTCAGTCTCCGCTCTAATTCATCCCAAAGATGTTCTATCTGGTTAAGGCCAGTTTATCCACATCAGACTCTGTCATCCATGTCTTTATATACTTTGCTTTGTGCACTGGTGCACAGTCATGTTGGAAGAGGAAGGGGCAAGTTCAGAACTGTTACCACAAAGTGGTATGGAATGGAAATGTTCAAAATGGTATTATAAAGCAATTATACACCTGTGGCCATGGAAGTGATTGGAACACCTGATTCTGATCATTTTGAAGGGGGAGAAAATACATTTGTAAATATAGTGTATCTGCTCCAGATAGTCTGTTTGACTAGTAGAATCAGCTTCATTGTATTATACCTAAAAACTGATAGAAGGAAGTTTTATAAGGACAGGATGGTGGACAACACCTCAAGAGTGTAAATATTATTTAAAAACAATAAACAAAATATAAAATCAAAATGTGCAGCAACACTAAGATAGGGAAGAGTAATTGGGTTTAGGATGCCGGTGAGTCATAATAAAAGTTTGTGGACATCACTTTTATATATGCTTGTTGAACATGCCAGTTTTAGTCTAGCCTTGCTGTTATAAAAACTGCTCGTTTTAGGGGATTTGTGTTAATTCAGCTACAAGAGCAGTATTGAGTTCAGGCACTAATATTGGTAAAGGAGGTCTGAGTTCAGTAAGTATTTTATTTTATGCAGAAGGCATTCTGTGGGTGTGGTCAGGTCAGGGCTTTCAATGGATCATCAAGATCAGTCCACTGCAACATTGATGGATCATATCTTTATAGACCACAAGAACAGTATCATGCTGGTACATGCCTTAGATCTTAGTGAATGTAAATTGTAGTGGCTGGCTGTAAAGTTCAACAATGCCTTCACAAATCCAAATTAAAATCACTGTTTTAGTTTTTTTTTTTTTTTTCTAATTAGTTTTTTGTTGAGCTTCTTGCTATGATGCACTGCTCTCTTCCGACTAAGGCAGACTAACTGTGGATGTGTTTATGTGTGTGTATCACTAAAAGCTGAAATAAAGAATTTCAGTAATTGAAGGCTGGTTCTCTCTTTGCCCTTCATAATTCTCTTCTATTCTATTCACACATATTAATGTAAACTTTATCAATGTAAACCTTACCTTTACCTTTAACCTCACTCTTAGTCTTACTCTTACTCAGTTCAAACTGTGGTTCTTTACTTGCTATATATAAACTAGTATGCAGGTTATACCTGCAATAACAGTCATGGGAAAAGATGAACGAAACTAGAATGACAGCAAATGGTGATACAAATTATTGCCTGCTTATATATGCTTGACTAATGATTTTATTAAGGTGTACATATGAATAACTTACCTAGCACTGTAACATCTTCAGCTTTATGACAAATATTTTAATGATAGAAATTAATTACAGAGTTCTACAGAGATTAATTCCTGACTTGCTGCTCTATGTACTGTAATAAACTGCTGACCTGTTATTCCTGTAGCAGTTCCAGGCACACAAGAGTATATTAACAAATACATCAGGCTTTAAAAAAACATTTAAAGATTTAATAAAAGATGATGCTGTAGACTGGGGTTAATCAAAGAGAATAAAAGGGTCCTACTTAATTTGGCAATCAGGCTGGAATCCAATTGCTTGTAACCATCAGAATCTCAGTACACACCAGGAATTAGAAAGCATTTGCAGTTCAATATAAATTTAAACAGCAAAGCAAAGTTCTCAAAGAAACCCAAGAAGTAACGGTACTCAGTAAATGCACAGTCTTACAAAGATATAATAAAGATTCGAAACGAGGCAAAGATAAAAATTTATAAATGCTAAGATACATTTACTCAAAATAATAAAAAGGGAGTACACTTCAAAACTCCACAAAAAATAATGAAGCAAAAACTTATATAAAAAAGCAAACAAAGGCAAACACAAAACTAATAGAACACAGCTCTTTATAATCTACACTGATCAGGGGATTATGGGTGATGTAGCTTGTCTTGGACTGCCATCTTAGGAGTCAGAGCTGTGGCTGATATTTTGTGAGAAAGGGCTGTGGCCAATTCCATCTCTTGGTGAATTCTAGTGGTGGTTAATAATGATGCTGACCTCAGAACAATTACAAAATCATTATACAAATTCATGAACTTTACATTTTCTAAAGGATAAGATGAATTGTCATGTCCACACTTTTATTACAACATTATTCTCAGTGCCTCTGCATTTCTCTCAAAAGCACACAAGACACATGCACATACTTATGCAATAGCACCACCGACAGTTTTACAGTTACAGCATAATCTGGATAACAATGCTACTGGTGTAACTCTCACATTCTGTCATACTTCAACAGGCTCAGTGTACAAACCCGGTTCCAAAAAGTTGGGACAAAGTACAAACTGTAAATAAATACAGAATGCAATAATTTACAAATGTCAAAAACTTATATTGTATTCACAATAGAACATAGATGACATATCGAATGTTGAAAGTGAGACATTTAGAAATTTCATGCAAGTACTGGCTTATTTTAAATTTCGTAACAGTTAAAGGTACAAAAAATAACAGAAGGACCAATTGGCAATAGGTTATTAAGATGACTGGGTATAAAAAGAGCAACTTGGAGTGGCAGGGGCTCTCAGAAGTAAAAATGGGAGGAGGATCACCAATCCCCCTAAATCTATATTAACAAATAGTGGAGCAATATAACAAAGGAGTTCGACAGTGTAAAATTGCAAATAATTTGAACATTTTTTTAATCTACTGTGCATAATATCATCAAAAGATTCAGAGACTCTGGAAGAATCACTGTGCATAAGGGTCAAGGGCAGAAAACCATAATGGGTGCCTCTCATCTTCGGGCCCTTAGACGCCACTGCATCACATACAGGCATGCTTCTGTATTGGAAATCACAAAATGGGCTCAGGAATATTTTCAGAGACCATTATCTGTTAATACAATTCACCTAAAACTCTATAGTTCAAAGAATAAGAGGTTTCTAAACAAGATCCAGAAGCGCAGACGTTTTCTCTGGGCCAAGGCTCATTTAAAATGGACTGTGGCTAAGTGGAAAACTGTTGTAACATGGCTGATGACAACACTGTTGGTGACCTAAATCTACAGGTGAGCTGATTCTGTTTGATTAATGATTGACAGTAGAATATGTAGCAAATTATTCATGGCTCTGCCTATGCAGAAATCAAGGACAATTGTGAATTTGCAGCTCACAGCTTAGCCTAAAGTATTTTGATGAGGAAATATGAAAGCTTGACAAAAGGGAACAGAAAAGCACGGAGATTATGTAGGAAATGGTGTATTTATCTTTAATGAAATTTGATTAACCTCTAAAACCAAAGTGCAGAACAGACTAACCCTTGTAGTTGATTTATAGTATGCTCTAACACTTGGTTAGAATGCTATTGATAGAAGCCTGACTTTTGGTCATTAAATTGCAGTTATAGCTCTACTACTAGAACCCGGCTGACACAGACACACAGCTAAAAGGATAATGTTACATAAAAGCAAATGGAAACATTTTACAGCACTGACACGGTTAAAATGTTGCAGCTGGGCCAAGCAAAAGGGCCAATTTTATAGTGGAAAAATACTCGTTAGATCATTGTTTATGTGTTCATTGACTTTTTACAAACATTATAACAAAACAAATTAAATCAATCAAACTGATTTTAATGTTTTGTGATGATAATATTTCTTACAATGGTACATGATTTGGTTTCCTAGCAAATATGAATTGGGTTACAGAATGTGTGTAGCATCAGCTATGTGAGAATGATCACGGAACACAAAATTTAATGAGGTAGTGTAAAATGACAGATGCTGAGATTTTATGTTTGGGGAATTGATAGATATACAGTACATCTCTACTGCCCCCATTATGCCTGATGTGTGTATGAAATATGCTATAAACTTCCCTTACTTAGTAATACCTCTGCCATGCAGTTACTGCTAAAACTAGAACAACTACCGGTAATAGTATAAACTGGAAAGATGAAAAAAATAATAATGAAAAAATGAAAATAAGGATGAAAATGACCTTGCTGATATCAGTGAGAGGTCAGAAAAGAATGGACAGACTGGTTCGAGATGATGATAGAAAGACAACACTCACTTAAATAGCCCTGGTTACAACCAAGGAATGTGGAATGCCTTCTTTGTTTAAAGTATGACACAAAGAATTAAGGCAGTTTGGAAAGAAAAAGAGGGTCTAACCTTTTACTAGCAAGGTATACCTAATAAAGTTGGTGGTGAGTGTATTTTATTGATATATATTTTCCATACTTTCTAGTAAATATAATATATAATTCACAATGGCTGTTTAATTTTGTAAACTTTATTCTAGTCTATGTAATCTACTTAAAATGATCAGTTCATTAGGAAGCATGTATTTATTTCATAACCGTATTTATTAATTTGAACAAGTCCAACACAAACAGT
>JAOUQV010000026.1:5116775-5130116 GCA_028565295.1 Aspidoras spilotus | reverse complement strand
GGCTTAAAATCCCTCTGATCACTGTGCAAGACTTGTATGTGTCATTCCCAAGACAAATTGATGCTGTATTGGCCGCAAAAGGAGGCCCTACATCATACTAATAAATTATTGTGGTTTAAAACACGTGTTTCAGTTTCATTGTCTAACCCCTGTATGTATACAGACCCATGCTAAAAAAATTGAATATCATGGAAAATTTGATTCATTTCCATTCATAAAGTTAAACTTTTAGAGATCATAGATTCAGGGCACACAATTTAAACAGGTTTAAGTATATATTTGTTTGTTTTTCACAACAAATTAATCAAAATATGGTACTTTCAAAATGATATATAAATCTTTAATACTTGGTTGGGAATCCCTTTCTTTAATAAATGCCTCAATGTGATGTGGCAGTGAGAAAATCAGCCTGTGGCATTGCCAGGGAGTTATGGAAGCCCAGATTTTCTGGGCCAGGTCCTGCTGAAAGATGAAATATGCACCTCCAAACAGACCCTAAGCAGAAGGAATCATGAAGTCTTCTACAAACCCAATTCCAAAAACGTTTGGACAAAGTCCAATCTGTAAATAAAAAACGGAATTCAATAATTTACAAATATTAACAACTGATATTGTATTGACATTCATATTCCTAAACTTGAGAAACTTGTCTCTTCAGTTCCCAGACATTTACAGACTGTTGTAAAGAGAAAAGGGGATGTCTTACAGTGGTAAACATGGCCTTATCCCAACTTTTTTTGAGATGTGTTGTCATGAAATTTTAAATCACCTAATTTTTTCAGTTTTCCTCTAAACCCTTGGACCTTAATTCCCTAATGAAAGGCACACTTTACTTTCATTGGAAAAGACAACCTTGGACCACTGGCCAATGGTCTAGCTCTACTTCTTGGCCCAGCTGAGGAACTTGACAGTTGTATCCCATCCTCCAAATGCATCTAAATGTGGTGGTTTTTAAAGCTGTCACTCCTGCCTCATTCTACTCTTTCTGGATCTCTCTCCGGTTTTTTGATATTCTTTTTTTGATAATCTTCTCAAGCCCACGTTCATCTCTTTTGCTGGTGCACCTTCCGTGCTACATTTTGTCCTTCCACTACATAGTTTGGGTTAAATTCCTGTTTTTGTGGGTTTTGAGCTGGAAGCCCAAATTATGTAGAAATAAACAAATTGTGAGCCCTAAATGGAATTAGGGAAATTAATCAACTTTTCCATGATATTCAAATTTTTTAAATGCTGGTCATAAAATGCATTTCAGTAATTTCAATCACAAAGTGAAACTTGTATACTATACACATTCGTTACACAGACTGATATTATTAACTATTGAACTATTAAAAAACCCAAATTCAGTATCTCTGAATATTTGAATATTTCTTTAAACCAATATAAAAAATGCCTGCCAATTAAAAAAAGAATCATCATATACATCACTCAGTACTTAGTCGGGGATCCTTTTGCCCAAATTACTAAAGCACTGCAGCGTGGCATGGAGTTGATCATTCTGTGGCACTGCTCAGGTGTTATGAGAGCCAGAGTTGCTCCGATAGTGGCATTCAGCTGTACTGCATTGTTGGGTCTGTCATCAGCAGTCCTCCCAATGATTGCGGAGCCTACAGAACTAGATTGCAGGACCATTTAATGGCCGTTGCAGGTGTTTTTAGTTAATTAGCTAAGTATAGTGTGGCACCAGGTGTTTTCAATATTGAAACTTTTTACAATATTTTAATATTCTGAGATACTGAATTTTGGTTTTTATTATCTGTCCGTTATAAATGATTAACTTAAAAGAAATAAACACTTGTAATATATCAGTCTTTGTGTAATGAATGTGTATGATATACAAGTTTCAGGTTTTGAATGGAATTATGGAAATAAATTAACTTTTCCATGTTTCTAAATTTATGACCAGCACCTGTATATCCTCCTTCTGAAAGACAGTTATAATATATTAATTCTGTCAATCATGCAGTCCTCTCAATGTACAAATAACCTATGATATGTGAGGTAAAATAAATAATTAAAAAATAATAATTTAAGTCAGCATTGATCACATGCACAATTATTTAGGTAGGGCATCAACAAACAATAGATCTTCCTTGTTTCATTATTTTCAACTCTAATGGTTATGTGGACTATTATTATTACATTAATACTATAATGTTACAACAATAAAATTAATTCCATTTTTTTGCAACCTGATTGAGAACAATTCCCTTTACCAGTATGGTAATTGATACACATTTCATTTCATTTCATGAGAATCTACTGCAATTTTCTGGTTAAATTATTATATAGAATTATGATAAATATTATTAATAATAGTAAGCATTTACACGGTGTCCTTTAATGCCATTAACTGAAATATTATTGCTATATTTTGCATATTTTATCAGTGTAAATTTTATACTATTACACTGTATATTTTATCAAATATTTGGATATGCAGAAGGGTACAGAATCAAACCTAGAAACTTTTTTTTGCAGTGCAACCCACTGTGCCTTCACCATACTCCATTACAAAATTATGAGCTATTATATACTCTAATTGCCCTCCTACTAACTTTTTATATCTTTCAGGATAGCATAGTGTCATCATCATATCATGTGTCTTTCTATTTTTACAGTGCATTTGTGGTGTTTTTCTTGCCAGGCCTGAACATTAAAAATTGACATGCTCATATTCTATGGGTTGTAATCAGTCCTCTAAGTTTTGTAAGTATTCTAGGCTCTCTCTCTATACCATTTTTCTGACAACGCCCAAGTACTGGCCTTAATTAATCATTAATTTTAATAAGCATTAATTTTCCAGGTGAAGGTTGACATTTGTTTTTGCTTGCAGGTGTCCAATCACTTAGGGATATATCTCTCTTCCATCTCACACAAACTTTTCAAAATCTAAACTTGTTGAGGATTATTACATAGGCTGAGCCATGTGTGATTTGCGAATGATCTTCCACATGATCCACTTCACTCATTCATCTATCAAAATGCATCATTTCACATGCACAATCAATGATGTCATTAATTGTAGATGTGGACAGGCATCTGGCTCCTTCTTCATGAATTACGCTTTTACAGACTTCCTTGAACTTCTCTACCCATTCATACACATCTTTAAAATGGTGCACAAAGTCCATACAGTGCACAAACACTCCAATAAATTTCGACACCAGAACCACCCTCAGACAACAAAATTAATCACTGCATTCTGTATAAGCATTCTGTAGGAGCTGGCTTTTTTTTCATCCTAGTCACAAATTAACTAGCATAGCACATAACAATAGTGACTTTGGAGACAGCAATACCATTGGGAAGTGCTGATAATATCATGACCGAAAGACTTTTAAATACTCTATATCCGGCTGTTTTATTTTTTTTAGTTCATTCCTTAATCAGTGTCTAAATAAATAATTAAAACAAATTTAATTTTAACTACACCAACAAAAGTAAAAGGGACATCAAGCAGCACAAAGTGTCAACAAGAAAATTAGACGTACATATCAGGCTGTGTATTTAGACTGCAAGAGTTGTTGTCATATCAGTCATAGTTACCTATGGCAAGCATAGAGCAGTGTATCGCTGAGGTGAAATAGCACTGGGACTATTGCTTGGACAGGCTCACAGAGAAATGATGGCTGAATTCACAGCATCTGGCTTTAAGGCCTTCCTGCACTGAGCAGCCACTTTATCAAAGCTTCTCACAGCATCCATTGATGGCATCTCATTTAAAATGAAGAATATCCCCTTCTGACTTTAAAACTCTCTTATTCTGTGGTTGATAGTATTCATAGCCTGAGATTTTTGATAATGCAAAATATTCCAATTGTATATACTGTATATATACCAACAAAAACCATGACATACTGTATATGTGTTGAATGTATTAACATTGCTTCGAATGAAGACAGAAGCTCACTGGAGTGTCATGTCACTTTAAAATGTTAATGCATTATAATTAATGCTAATGCTAAGTGTCATTCAACAACCACAGCCGGGCAGTTTGAGGTTTATCGATTCCTGTGCATTATAACTTTTTAAAATGATTGAATATTTTTCATTAAATGGCACAATGTTAAAGCTTTAATATATAATGTGTTCTTTGGGTTTTGTTTTATTTGTATTGTACATTTTTGGAATTGAGGTATGTTATGAATTAAAAGTTATGAATTAATGTTTATATCCCGATTGCATTGAAGATGCTAGTATAACTGATTGAAAAAAGCATATAGCAACCAAAAGAAGTGGAAAAAGTTTCTTTGCTCTCTTCATTATTGAATGTTCTGTTTTAAAACACTGTTACCACTGTTAGTAAAATCTATTTTTATTTTTATTGAATCAAAGTTTGTCATTGTTGAGGACCAATAAAGCTGATCACCAATAATATCCTGTATACATGCAGTGATTTTCATATGGCTGTTATTGTCCGTAGACATTTTCTAATTTGGCTAGCATCATAGCTCCTGTATGCTGCTGGCAATGAATCCCTCATGCTGTTTATGTTCACAGTTTTTATTGTGTTTTATGAAAAAGTATCAAAACTCCAGCTTTTCATAGTGATATTTTATCGTCTGCTATTTTTTACTTGTTAATTGTGGAATCCATCCAGATTGCTGTAATTTTGTGCCGTCTGTTCATTAGCGTGGTAGTATACAACTTATATCACACAGTAGCACCTGCAAGAGGATGTAGTTTTGAGACATGATTATGAACACAAGTAGCTGATACTAGTTTTTATTTTACACGAATAAAAATAGTGACAAAATGTAGCGTAGTCAATCAGATGTATTTCAAAAATACTGTCCATCCCCATTTAACTGACTGAGCAGTATTAAAATACATCTATATAAAGAAATCTATCATTTTACTTTAGCTGATTAAATGATGCAAGATGACACTTTGGCGGGGTTTAATGTTATGAAGTACATGTTAAAGCTACAGTATCTCACAGGAGTTTATACTGTATTTCTGGAACATTACCAGGATATAGATGGCTTTCCTGATCAGGGTCAGAAAAATACCAAGACCAATACCAAGAGCGATGGACAACGTTTTTCACTTCCACTTTACTTCAGAGCTGATGTGCGTTTTCCCCTCAGGCTGTTTCTCAGCCACATAAACCTTAATGAAGCCCACCCAGTGCTTTCCCACCCCCCAAACATCACCTCATGTTTCATATCTTTTAAATTAGTCTTTTATCAATTTATACAGGAGAGAAATTAAAGTGGCTGTTGGAGAACACACACACACACAGACTACAGTCATCTGACTAATGTACAAAACTGGTCAGAATGTGTGTGTGTGTGGGGGGGGGGGTGTTATTGATTTAAAAGCCCTAACTAATGTGATGCAGGCCGTTGAAATGAAGGATGTAAATTGCACCTTGTTCCATTTGCAGATATGCTCCTTGACGTCTTTTGCTTTGCGTCCTGTAAAAACCTGAATAATTCATAGCTAATGGACAGATAAATAATGCCCCTCAATTTGCATTTGAGGGTAATTGATTCTCTGGGATAGAAGGAATAATAAAAGCACTCCACTTCTCTCCTCTTCATGCCACCTCCCTCAATTTCTCCTTATTACCTGGCATACCTCCCACTGCTTCTTTGATTCTCTGATATATTCAGTCTGCCCCCGGATAGTAAGTCTCTCTCTTATTCTCTACTGTCTCTCTGTCTCTCTCTCTCTGTCATTTCACTGCCCTCTCTCTCTCATTCTCTCCCCTCCTTCTCACTTATCCCTCTCTCTCTTTCAAGCTCTGACTTCTTTTCTCTCTCTGTCACCCCCCTTGCAACCCTTCTCTCTTGGGTATTTATTTGCTTTTCATTACCGGGTGGCCTCTCTATGACAGCGAGGTAATAACCTTGGCCAAATGCTGGTAAACAGTTCTGACAAATTAAAATCACCTCACTCAGGGCTGCAGAGCCAATAAAAGCGGGAGGTCACGAGCCTGTTCCAGAGACAACAAACACTCATGTCTGATCTGTAACAAAAGCAACTTCAATCAGGGCACTGTGCGGCACACCTTACCTTTATTATAAAGCTCTAATGCTGAACCATTCCTTATCCTAACCCTACACACAGTCACAAACACATTCCCATACACACCATGTAACATGTACGAAGTAGTGATTTTTTGACCTGCTGTGAGTTTATTTATGAATAAATAACCCAGCTGGCAGCCATTTTAGCCGGGCTACACATCTCTCCCTCTTTTTTAAGCTTCTCGGTCTTATTTCTAGCAGCTGGGATTTAACTGTGATGAAAAGTCTTATAGCTGTGGCTCACACTATGCCAGCCACACACTTACTGCTGAGTTTGGTTACAACTTTTATCCTATGATTTATACATAGAGTGCTGAATTACAGCCACTGGATTCATACCGATTTAAATTCTCAAATTATATTATTTTCATAAGACTTACTCTAATGAGAATTGTGTTAGAAAAAAGATTTTATTATTTATATTCGTTTCTAAGTCGTTTCTAAATGTACAGCATGTAATGGTTCGAGCTAGGATTGGCCCTTGCAACATTCCATGATGAATCTCTAATAAAATAATGGCCTACACATATGTTTGAGAGCTGAATATGATCACAAATAGACAAATTTCTAGTTCCTAGTAAAATAAATACAGTAGCTATATTTCAAATACTAGACCATCTCGTTATGCACCGTTTACTGAAGAACTGTTCTTTTATATAATCTTTGTAACTAAAAATACAAGAAAAATATAGAATAACAAACATACAGATTATCAGTTATTCTTACATACATACAAAGTATTTATAAGTATCTTTACTTACAAAGTCAAATAAACCTCCGGATTGACTAGTGCATCTGACTCTAGGTTCCTTACAATGACTACTGACTGAATTCTAGAATACCGCTATTTACTGTATATACAAAGATGATAAAAGAATCTATAAGCACATAAGCAAAAATAGACAAAAGCAAACACTGAGCTAACAACAGTCATAGTTAATATGAGCTTAAGTACATAAAGAACAGAAAGAGATCCTAGAAACTGGGCATAGAAGTCTGTGTTGACCCGCGAGGCACTCTAGACTGAAATGATCTTTAAATATCTTACTAGGAGAGCTGGTTGCAGCTCTTCTAATTAGCTCCAGAAGAGCTGGCTAGAGTGCCTGCATGTCTAATCAGTCTATTAAGTGTGTGTGCAGAGCAGAGACGTGACAGAACCCCCACTCAAGGAGCTAAATCTGAAAGCCTTTCTTTTTCCCCCTGGGCCAACTGGGTCTAAGTGGAGCTGGTTTATGAAGATATATGTGATGAAAGTCTTCTATGAGCATATGATCCAGAATATCTTCAGCCATGACTCAAATGTTATCCTCTGGACAGTGACAAGGCAGATGGACCCGGTAAGTGACCTCATTAATCCTTTTAATGATGGGAAAAGGACCCATGTACCTGGGACTGAGTTTCTTGAATGATGGTATTTGCAGATGTTTAGTGGCTACCCAGACTATGTCCCCTGGTTAATAAGAACGGTTCTTCCCCCGTCATTGGTCCGCTGCCCGTTTCATGATGGTAATCGCATTGGTCAGTTTCTGGTGGGTGAGAGCCCAGACTCTCTCACTCTTCTCGAACCAATCATCGACTGCTGGATTATCAGTGGGGTTGGACTTTCATAGATATAGTGGAGGCTGATAACCAAGAACAAACTTGAATGGCATGAGTCTCATAGAAGAGTGATGCAAATACTCTGCCCAAGGTAAGTATCTGGCCCAATCCCGGGGTCTATGGTATGAGGGGTCTTTCCTTAAGCACATACTGAACCTGATTTGACGAATTCGTTAATATCTTGACTCATCTTGGGCTACTCATACTTGAACTGATAAGCTCCAAGATACACCAAGTGCCAAGCTCTCATCCAGATGACGTCTCTTTCAGGGATGACCTTGCATTTTTCAACATGCCAATGCCAAACCACATACTGCATCACAGTATCATGGCTGGGTTTCTAATAGAGCCCCACCTCAACAAGCACACTCTGGGAGCTCAACGGCACATCAAAATCCCCCTCCCAAATTTTACACAGTACCGAAATGGGATTTTGGGTGAAACTTTGCGTGAGATCAGGAGTCGCTCTCTGGGCGGAGTCCGGAAGCAATATCAGGCTCACAGGACTGCCTGAGAGTCATGCTAGGACCCCCGTGGAGCATGAGGGAGACACGGAGCCTACCGAGCAGCCAGCTGGAGGAGTGGAGACCTAAGTGAAGCCAGAGGGAGGGACATGAGATCCGTGATGCCCCAAGGGGCAGTGGAACCCACAGCAAGATAAGGCGAGGATAGGATACTTTAAAAATAAGCATACTAAACTACAAACACAAATAAGAACACAAATACTCAACAAAAATACCATTTTGGTAACAATTATGAACTAGCTTCTAGGCGTCCTTTCCCCTATCTGATTACCATTAATTAGTGGAGTAACAGCACTAGTAACAATTTATAAAATTATTATCAAATACACATTGTTTTCAAATCCCGTATCACTACCACGCTCATTATATGCAAGGCTAATTGTTTTAATTGCATCTGTGGGGTGCTCCAACTACCACATAATATTTTACATCATACATGAGCTTTATTTTACTTGCAATAGTCATTGTTCTGTCCTCACTCCTAGGAATAAATTAATCTGAAGCTAGTCAGATAGTTAACAAATAAAAAACTCCTCCAAACAAGGTCACTTCTTTATAATCATTTACTGGCAGGACAGTATTTTAGATTCTGTAAACTGAAATGTAAGAAAGAATAGAATAATATTTAATATACAGATTATGAGTCATTTTTACCTATATACAAAGTAATAATACTACTTACAAGACATATGTATCCTTATATTGTATGAACAGAACTACAATTAGTGTATGATCTCTAAAGTCCACAAGATAATACTGACTGTTAATTCTATTATGTCACTATTTAAACTATTCTAAAGGCTTTATGTCACAATGTTTTGATATTTATGTTATAATACACTCAAATATTAGCCATAGCTTTTAACAACTAACACATTCCTATGAAATAACACAATAATTGCACCCTCAATGCACAACAGTCATATCAATCACCATCATCTTACTGACAAAACATTTTTTTACTTACTAATAAAGTAGTCTATAAATAATACATTATCAAATAGTACATATTACCAAAATAGTCGCAGATGCTGAAAGCCCCATACAATCCAAATCAGGAATAATGTTCTACATGACCTGCAGTTTGTTTCCTGTACAGGTTACAGGTTCCTGTACATTAGTGCAGGAAGTAAACACTGGTCTCTTGAGTAGTGTTTTGCCTGGCGGACTACATAATCTTATGAAATATCCATTTGCTCAAAATTAGTGACCTGCTTTTTAATGCAGTACAGAAGTTTTTTTTTTAACTACCAAGCAGAAAGGAAAACTTCCCAACAGCACATCCAAATCAAACATTTATAACAACTACATTTTACTAGCTTTTTTTTAATGAGTCGCTGAACTAAAGTATAAATATATAGGGCATGCATGAGTGTGTCTGTGTGAGTGTGTGTTTGTGTGTGTGGGGGCATCAGTCCATCTGATACAGCTTCAATAGAGGCACCCTCCATTTTCTTGGTTTAATCTAGCTGAATGTCTCTACTTGGTATTCAAAACAACCACTATGGAAATAAAGAGAGTAAAGCCAAGGGCAATCACTGAGTGTTCATCAGGAGGCACAGAGTGAAGTGAAGGCTTTGGGTGGAGAGAAACACTCATGCTTCATATTGCAGCTATGTCTCAAATTAAAAAGAAAAACCTGTCAGAAACATTAGAATGAATTTTCTTGGAAAGCGTACACCCTATTTTCTCTTATTCAGTGCTCTCTCTACACTATTCTGAAGTGTCAAACTTAGTGGAATTATACAGCCTGCATGGCTTGACTGAATTTATCCTGCGTAATAAACCAAAATCCAGCAGTGGTGGTAAGCAGTGAAGTAAAAGTCTTCTATAAAACCTTCTGAAGGCAAACTTTTTTGTATAAGTCAAAAATGTACACAGCAATAAACTACTATGGGTAACTGTATATAGTCATAGGAATTCTGGTGTGATGTTTTTTTCATTGTTATGATTACGCTTAGCAGCCCAGAGTCTATTATTTATTTCTGCATCTCTTAATTCCTCTCTCATACAACAGAGCTCTCTCTCACTACATAATATGTTTACATAACTACAGCATGGCAGGGGTTGCAGCACCTCTGTCTAGGTTGGTACTGTTTTGCGCCCTTTTCTGCTAGCTGAGCAGCATCTTCCCCATGACGCTGACTAGGATTACCAGGTGTATAAAATGAATAAATAATAGAATATATAAAGCTTAAAATTATTTCTATTTAACTATTATTTAACTGTTATAAAAAAATATTTGGAAAGGAAATAATACTGTAAAAAAAAATAATAATAATAATAAAGACTGTACAGCATACTAAAAAGAAATTTCAGCACCCATGGTTATTAACGACAGGAATACGGTTATCAATCGCAGGACTATAAAGATGAAAAGAATGATCAAAATAATAGTATAGCTCTAAAAAGGGTAATTTTTTTATCCTGCATTGCCTTACCACTATACTTTAAATTATGATTTTTTTTCTAATGAACCATAAAATGTGCATGAACATTTGTGATGCTTATAATAGAAAAGACTCAAACCCAAGGGGGTGCAATTGTCATTCAAGAAGGCACTCGACCTTGAGTAATAAAGAATAAGGGAAGCAGTCATTAATTACAAAACAGCTAAGGTTTGAGAGACGGATGTGGCAGGATGACCATGGGAACACAAATTGTTTTACACACTATATGATGCTAGCAAACACAATTTATACTAGAATATTTGCTTTTCTAGTCAGGATTCATAATGACAATATTGTACACACCAATATGCACATAGGAGACATCACGTCTTGAAAGCGAGACATCTTACCCTTTCATGAAAAATATTTAGAACTTGGTAGCAAGTCATCCTGAAAATGTTTGCATAAGACAACAAAAAGGTGGAAAACTAAGTGTACTCACTAAATGGTACAACTAAGTCACATGACTGTGTATGGTTCAGACTGGCAGAATCTCTCGGAAGTGAATATGGACAGTGTTTCACTAATCTGAAAAAACTCAATTACAATTGTTGAAAAGATAACTTGGGAAGAGTACGGTAATAGCATTAAAAGATTCAGAGACTGTTTGAGTTACACAAGAGACTGCCAAATTGAATGCTTGTGATCTTTGGGCCCTCAAGAGGCACTGCATTAACTTCAGGCATGATTCTGTTGTGGAAATTACTGCAGGGGCTTTGGAACACTTCGGGTTATCTTTGAACAAAGGATGCCATGTAATCTATATATCCAAGTTAAGGATGTATCATGCATGAAAAAGTCATATGTCATCATGATCCAGAAATGCTCATTCAAAATGTATGGAAGCAAAATGGAAAACTGTTCTGTGGTCAAAATAATCGAAAATTCTTAAAATTATTTTTGAAACCAACAGTTATACATTATTTATTGCAGACTAAAGAATTTAGAAATAATTTTAATTTATATCAGTGTACAGTCAAATAACCTGCATTCCTGAAAATCCAAGTAGATCAGCAGTTTCTTAAATACTCAGACCTTCCAGTCTGACCCAACAACCTTGCCACATTTTAAATCACCTTTTATCTCCATTATGATGCTTGTTTTGCAGTAAAGCAAGTTATCTTTACCACCTCTACATGTCTAAAACGCTTTGAGGTGCGGCCATATGATTGGCTTGTTAGATATTTGTTTTAACAAGTTATTGAAATTAATAATGTGATCAGTAAGTGTATTTCAGCAAGACTATGCTAGACTGCATCCATTACAACAACATGGCTTTGCAAAAAAAGAAACCAGGTGTTGAACTTGCCCATCTGCAATATCGATCATTCACCAGTTGGAAACTTTTGGTTCATCATGAAACAGAAATAGAAAAAAGGCCTAGAAATGTTGAGTGGCTAAAATACATTATCAGATAAGAATGGAAAAATGCATGATTTTGGAAAGTTCTTGTGTTCTGCATTGTATTCTTTTATGTACATTTTACACAGTGCCCGACTTCTTTGGAACTGGTGATGCATGCACCTGTAGGTGTATTTTGAAAGTACTAAGAAAATGCCTGCCAATTTTATTAGACGTTGTCATTGCCCAGTATGCACTAAAATGGATGCTCAATGTTTCTTACAACTACAATTCCAGTGAAGTTGAAACATTATATAAAACAAATAAAAACAGAATATAATGATTTACAAATCATTTTCAACCTTTATTTAATTTAATTCACTACAAACACAAGCTATTTAATTTTCAAATGCATAAACTTGATTGTTTTTGCAAATATTCACTCATTTTGAATTTAATTCCTGCAACACAATCCAAAAGAGATAGTACAGAGGCATATTTACCACGCTGTTACATCACCTTTCCTTTTAGCAACACTCAATAAGTGCTTGGGAACTGAGGACACTAATTGTTGAAGCTTTGTAGGTGGAATTACTTCCCATTCTTGTGTAATGTATAACTTTATTTTCTCAACAGTCCGAGGTTTCCGTTGTCATGCCTGTAACACGTTCCAAAGAGATGGGACAGGGGCAAGGAAAGACTGAGAAATTTGAGAAATGCTCAAAAAACACAGGTTTGGAACATTCAACAGGTGAAGAGGTTAATTGGAAACTATGCTATGACTATAGTATGCTAGTGCTATGACTGGGTATAATGGGAGCACTCCCGAAAGGCTGGTGTGAGATTCACCACTTCTTGAACAACTGAGTGAGCAAATAGTCCAACAGTGTAAGAACAACCTTTCTCAGCATGAAATTGAAAGGAATTTAGGGATTTCATCATCTACAGTCCTTAATATCATGCAAAGATTCAGAGAATTTGGAGATATCGCTGAAAGTAAATGGCAAGGCTAAAAACCAAAATGTAATGCCCATGACCTTTAACATCTGAATATTAACATCATTCTGTAACAGTTATTAACACATGGGCTCAGGATCACTTCCGAAAACCATTGTCAGTGAACACAGTTGGTCACTCCATCTAAAAGGACAAGTTAAAACTTTACCATGCAAAGTAAAAGCCATATATCAACAACACCTAAAAACACTGACAGCGACCCTGCTCATCTCAGAAAGACAGCGCCAAGCCACATTCTGTATGTGTAACAATAGCGTATCTTTGTAGCATGCAGGTTCTAGACTGGCCATGTTGGATATGCCAAAATGTAAACACATGAAAACTGTCACTAATGAAGAAACATCAGTGGCTGTCCTAGCTTCATTCAGCAAG
>JAOUQV010000026.1:5063617-5079510 GCA_028565295.1 Aspidoras spilotus | reverse complement strand
AATCCCTCTGACCACTGTGCAAGACTTGTATGCGTCATTCCCAAGACGAATTGACGCTGTATTGGCCGCAAAAGGAGATAGTATGGTGTACATACTAATAAATTATTGTGGTCTAAAACCAGGTGTTTCAGTTTCATTGTCTAACCCCTGTATATATTTATTATGTGCAGTTGAATTTTTCAGATACGCACATGAATCTTAAGCCACCTTTCATACTATTGTATCTCAGGGGTTGCTGAAGCATAGTGTTTATTAGGTGAAAGGCAAAAAAGCATCCAGGACAGACACACACAGGCAGATGCCCAGAGACACAAAGATAAATGAAATTTTTTTTTACACTGTGGCAGGAAAACCACATAGCTATGAGGATAACATGCAAACTCCACACAGAAAATAATTGACCCCAGGGCTACCCTATGTGCCACCATGCCACTGCATGAGAGGATCCTCTCCCTCTTACACCTAATGATAGGGCAAATGAACTTAACTGAATGAAAACTGTTTATTATAGTTATATATTATGGTAGAAGTTAAATTTCAAATACATCTTCTGTTCCTCATATTCAGTGCGTGCGTGTGTGTGTGTGTGTGTGTGTGTGTATGCGCATCTCTAAGATAAGCTGAATTAATGTTCTGCTAGGTGCACAAGGCAATAGCAGAAAATTGACATAGCAGTTAATCTTAAGAAGCAGAAGTGTGTGTCGCCTGTGTGCCACGTGCCATATCTCATTATTAATTCAAATAAAGGAAGCTAATCCTGCCGATGGACTGCTCAGCTACAGACTGACAGACACACATGGACAAGGGGGATCTGATGTGAGCCATGAGGATTGAGTTTCCTGTTTTTGAAGCCAACAATAGACCATCATTCAATTAAATCCTTATCTCCTCATTCTATTTTTAAAAACAGAGTCTAGACATTATTATGTACTGAAGGACAGAGCAACCTTTTTAATTAAAACTGAAGATGTCACTCAAACTCCATAAGGCCATTGTCATTTTTTCTCTTATAGTTCACTTTTGAAAACTTTTAATAAGGCTTTTTGTTGTCAGTTTCTGGAACACTGGTTCCTTCAAATCTTTAGCTCTAACTACGATCATTTTAACCTACTCATCTCATTATTGTATTAAGCATAAAATCAGTGCTTAGAAGGCTAGAGACCACTGGAATGGATTACCGCATGTTTACAACATTATCTTTATTTATAAATCTATTAACTATGCCAAATTGTCCCTAGGGATGAATGTGTATGTGCTGTGTAATGTGTCTCATCAAAAGCATGACTTGCATACAATGTTTCTGGGATATGATCTAGAAGTTCATTATTAACCATGATAAATTTCATACAGAAGATAAATGAATAATAAATTAATGAATTATACCATATATAATTATCAGATGGGAACAACAGATAGATAAACAAATACCTACAAATACCATTTCAGCACTTTATTCTTAAACCTTTCTCCATGCCAGTTCAAAGAGTTGGCAGGTTTAATATAATCAAGGTAGGCAATAATGAAATTTGATTTTCTCTAAGCGCAGTGGCTCTGCAAAGGTCAACAGGGCTCAAGAGAATCTTTCCAATCGGCTTATTTTTCGAAGCTCTACCACCATGTCATATGCAGGCCTCAGGTTACTTATTAGTACTGATCAGAGAACGCCGCCTTTCAAAACACAAATAGCCAAAATTTGAACATATTTTATCTTAGTACCTGGAAGTAGACTTTAGACAAAAGCAAGAGGCCTCAGTAGAGGAGGCGATTTCAAATCATGTTGGTTTTAAATGTTTCACACTATCTTATCGTATTGAATTGGACATGCAAACAGAGCTACAAAAAGCTCTCTCGTCAGTAAGACAGCTGGTAAATATTTAACTGTTCTTTGAATGAGCTGTTATTGATATTGTTTGGCACTTTGTATATGTAAGAGTATTTGTATCTTGGCACATCACTCTCTGCCTGTCAGGCTGAACAAACACACTATTTCACGCCTAGTGTCTGCAAATAAAAAAAACATGGTACGGCATAAAGAGGAGGAAGAGAGAGATTTAATGAATACATTAACAAATATATTTGAGATAGTATATAATTATTAATTATTATAAAAAAGAATCTTACTTATAGCAGCATGGTGGCACAGTGGGTAGTGCTAATTATTATACAGTATACCCTGTGAACAAATATATAAGTTCATGTCTTCAACACACTCATAAAAGGGCATATTTGAATTAAAATATAATTAATTCATTTACATTTTTACAGGATATAATTGGACCATATTATCTGGTGACTACTGAGACATAAATATTTACATACCTATTTTTTTTTTACAAATGTTTATGACTTCGTCTTCTTCTTTCGGCTTTTCCCTGTCTAAGAAGGGCTTTAAGGTTATAGGAATTTATAAGATACTACAAAATTTTTATTTGTGAGTAAAATTGGATTGGATTTTAAGGGGGGTAGTGCTGCCGACCCCACACTGGCAGGTATACATCCACCATGCTGAAGTGAGAAAAGTGAATGTGACTCTATAAGACAGGCAAGGTTTCATTTTAAGAGCAGAGTGTGGATGGTAAGCCAGTGCTTTTAAGTGTAGGTTTATTCATACCACTTTTATCTATATTCCCTCTTTCTAAGCTAGCAGTGTAAGCTCAGCACGACTGTAATAGAAAATTCATTTTGCCTCTGACACACTGCTGTGCATGTG
Source organism: Aspidoras spilotus (assembly GCA_028565295.1). Classification (NCBI taxonomy): domain Eukaryota; kingdom Metazoa; phylum Chordata; class Actinopteri; order Siluriformes; family Callichthyidae; genus Aspidoras; species Aspidoras spilotus. The sequence goes on along the minus strand of JAOUQV010000026.1, from coordinate 5,076,800 downwards.
TGCGTGTGTTTGTGTTGTTTGAGTGATCAAGAGGGAAAAACAAAGAAAACTGAGAAAACGAGATGATTTGTCTTGATTTCTTTCCTGCTGAAGGGGAGACATTGATGTCTGATGTTGATATGTCACAGTGTCTGATTTAGTTTGCGCTTCTTTACAACATATTCATCTTCTCTGACTGCAACAGTCTGTTTCCCTCTTTTACCTTCCCTTACCCTCATTTCTGCCCCAGTGTTTGTTTACTGAGAAGGTAACAGTTTGAGGCACTAAAACACAAGCTATAGTAAAGACACTTTCTTGCACAAAAGATAAGCAATCGTTGCATCAAAAATTACATTCACTTACATTTTGAACAAATTACAGAGTGGGGTGTGGTCCGTACCTAACCCATCAGAGAAGCGGTAACAACTAGGTGTATTTGAAATGTTATCTAGATATATACAAACCCGATTACAAAAAAGTTGGGACAAAGTACAAACTGTAAATAAAATTAAAAGGAATAATTTTCAAATGTCAAAAACTGATATTGTATTTAAAATAGAACATAGACAACATATCAAATGTCAAAAGTGAAATATTTTGAAATTTCATAGAAAATGTTGGCTCATTTGAAATTTCGTGACAGCAACACATCTTAAAAAAGATGGGCTGGGATATAAGAGGCTGAAAAAGTTAAAGGGTACAAAAAACAGCTGGAGGACCAATTGGCAATAGGTCATTGACGTTACTGGGTACAAAAATAGCATCTTGGAGTTGCAGCGGCTCTCAGAAATAAAGATGGAAAGAGGATCACCAAGCCTACTAATTCTGCGCCGACAATATATCATCATCTACAGTGTATAATATCAAAATATTTAGAGAATCTGGAAGAATCTTTGTGCGTAAGGGTCATGGGCAGGAAATCATACTGGGTGCTTGTGATCTTCATTAGATGGCACTTCATCACATACATGCATGCTTCTGTATTCAAAATCTCAAAATGGGCTCAGGAATATTTCCAGAGAAAATTATCTGTGAACACAATTCACCATGCCATCCACTGTTGCGAGCCAAAACTCAATAGTTAAAAGAAAAAGCTGTATCTAAACAAGATCAATAAGAGCAGATGTCTTCTCTGGGCTAAGGCTCTGTGGCAAAGTGGAAAACTGTTCTATGGTCATACAAATCAGAATTTGAAGATCTTTACGGAAATCAGGGAATAGTCATCCTTCTCCTCTTTAGCCTGAATGACACGGTGTCAGTTCAGTAGCCTGCATCTGGAATGGGGTTTCATTAGTGCGTGTGACATGCGCAGCTTACACATCTGGAAGGACATCATCAATGTTTAAAGGTATATCCAAATTCTAGAGAAACAGATACTCTGATCCAGACAAAGACCTTTCAGGGAAGACCTTGCATTTTCCAAAATGACAATGCCAAACCACATACCGCATGAATTACAGTATCTTGGCTGCATAGAAGAAGGGTCTGGGTACTGAAATTTCACCCATAGAAAAAGAATGGCATACTACAAAAAAGACCTAAGGCAGTTGAGCAACTAAAATCCTACATTAGACATGAATGGGTTAACATTCCTATCTCTTAACTTGAGCAATTTGTCTCCTCAGTTCCCATATGTTTACAGACTGTTGTAATGAGAAAAGGGGCTATCTCACAGTGGTAAACATAGAATGTCCCAACTTTTTTTGAGATTTGTTGTTGGTATAAAATTTTATCTTAAATGATACATTTTCTCAGTTTAAACATTTGACATGTCATCTAACGAAACACGTTCCTCCAGGACCAAGGTGTTTCATAAAACAATTCAAATAATATTAAGGTATACTTGTGCAAATATGGAAAAATGCAGTAAATGTTACAATGCATACATAAAACAATAAATACAGGGGGAACTGGGGTGGGGAGACATGATGTAAACAGGGTATATGTAAACATTCCTTTTGCAACAACAGTAGTTATAAAATACCATATGAACAACAGTCCTATTATTTTAATGTGTGTATGCATGTTCAGTGTATATACTGATTGTTGAGCAGTCTGATAGCTTGTGGTATAAAACTGTTGCATAGTCTGGATGTGAGGGTCGGAATGCTTCAGTACCTTTACCAGTTGGCAAAAGGCTGAAGTGTTTGTGTGAGAGGTGTGCGTCATCACCCACAATGCTGAATGCTCCGCAGTTGCAGCGTGTATTGTAAATGTCTGTGATGGAAAGGAGAGACAAACCTCACTATCCATCTAGATTTTGAGCATTACGTTTTTTGGAAAGATAGCTATCTATTGGTTAGTGAGATTTTTGGGGGATTTGGTTTTGGGCAGGGCTCTCTTCCTCATGGGAGGTACAACCGACCCTGCACAATTCCGAAAAACCAGTGGAAGCCAAAAAGTAAGAAGGTACATAAATAAATGTATGACATTTTTCTCAAATTTATGTTCCATGATATCCATTGTATATTGTTATGATTTAATGATCCAATTGTAGTTCATTTGGAGCATGCTTTTGGTATGTATATTATGAAAATACCTGGGTGGTGTATTGGTATTTCATGTCATATATTTATAACGTTTCGTTAATATCCAAATATCTGTAATTAATTCTGTTTGACAATAAACTTTTTAAATGACTTTTGTCTATCATTCGTTTAGTACACTTCGATTAGATTGATATTTGTAGGTAATTTTGTGACAGTAATGAGCAATATGATGTCTGATGTTGGCTTAATGGATAGGGTAAAGGGCTGGAGACCAAGAGATCGCTGGTTCGAACCCCACTCTAGGCGAGTCATGGCTAAAGTGCCGTTGAGCAAGGCACCCTATCCCCAACTGCTCCCCATGCGCCTCAGTAGAGTGCAGCACACTGCTCCAGGCGTTCAGCCCTGGATGGATTAAATGCAGAGAAAGAATTTCCCTACGGGGATCAATAAAGTATCAATTATTAATATGATTACATTTCCCAGAAAATAATTAGAAAAGTAATTCCATTACAATTTTAGTTAAATAATGAGTTAATAGTGAGTGACTTTTTTTTTAAGAAACGTCCCCAAAACTAAAATCATGGATATAATAATATTCAGAATGTTATTCAGAGACCTTTGGTAAAACAAACTATGAGCGCTATGCATTTAATGGCTAGGTCGAAGCATTAGATGCTGTTATTCTGGAAGAGTATAGTGTTTGGGAGAGATTTGTATGTTGCACAGAATCACAAAGAAACACAAGCCATGGCATACTAATTGTATAAAAAATGATTACATCTAATTTATTCAATGGCTGTACTAAACAGGAAATCATTAGTGAGTTCAATTGTACATGCTACATTTGTTTTTGTGTGTTGCTGACCTGCAATTTGGGTAGATGGGGCAGTCGATAAAATCGGTAAAGTCAAATTTATTAATAGACTAATTTTCATTTCAGAAGGTGAACTTGCAATTAAGTGTATTTGGCACTTGGCCAGTTATGCTGCACGAGCACCACTCCTGAGATGTTGTAATAATTGTCAGACACCGAAATGGCAGCGTGTAGGCAGCAGGACAGGAATAACACAGACACTCAGCAATAGTTTGAGGAATAGTTCAGGCTAAAAGTATTATTTTAGATTTAGCCAACTTAAAATGTTAGTAAATTCAGCTCGAAATAGCAGAACATATTTTGTAACAGGTTATCACATTGCAGAAAACATTTGTAAAGTAATCTTTACTCAAACTATTTTAGATTAATCTAAATTTCAGGGTAAAACTGAACATGCAATAAAACGAATTTTATATAAAATGTAAGCCTATTAGAAAATGACATATGAAAGGTGTATTGAAATTAACATGCTGGTTATTGGTTGAATAAGTCGCAAAGTTATTATTTTATTTTTAAAAGTACCACATATCAAAATAATAAGCAGGCCCTACACTTATTTACCATTGGTCAAAGCATTTTTATGTAACTTGGTATTAAAATCATAGTAAAGTTCTGCTTTATCTTCAACATAGGGTTGATAGCGTATGCACCTAGCACATATAGGAGACAAACACTTTCTTTTAACAAAACATCCATGCTTTTTAATACACTTTGCCCATCTGGCAACAAGCTGTTGTACTGATATTATAAAGAGACATAGAAAATCTTATTGATCAGGATAGTTGTTGGTCTTAGACCAGCTTGTTAGATATAGCTTCAGGTCCACCGTCAATTCAAGGCAATCAACATTACATTACATACATTACACAAATCTACAGAATTAGAGCTTCAACATGTAAAAATTAAAATTAAATTTTAGCCATATTTTTCTAATATGTGTATTTCACCTTTTTGCAGATGTGTTTGAAAGGTGTTTACTTCAGGCTCAAAGTTGGTTGAGTTTCATATGAAATTATAGATAGCTAACATAAAACAAAATGCTTTCCTTAGATTCCATTTCTATCGAGTGTTCATGGCTCTTAAACCAAGACAGAGAAGTGACTGACCTGTTATAATTGATGGAAAGAATATCAAGAATGTTCAGTCTTAAGTATCTAGGAGTCTATCTGGATGACAAACCGAACTGGTCGGTGCATACGGGGCCAGCTTATCAGAAAAGACAGAGCAGGATCTACTTCCTTAAAAAACTTTCTGCACACATTTTATCATTCTGTTGTGGCGAGTGTTGTTTTCTTTGGTGTGGTTTACTGGAGAAGCAGCATTTCTGTAAGAGTCTGTAACAGACTGGATAGGTTTATAAGGAAGTGTGTCAGTAATGGGTGGAAGAGTAGACTCTGTGGGAGAGGTGGTGCAGAAGAGGATAAGGTGTTTAATGCAGGGCATTCTCAATAATTGCAAAAACCCGCTGCATGGGACTCTGGCAGCATAAAGGAGCAGCCAGAGTAATAGACTCCTCTTCTCTCTAAACTGCAGGACTGAGAGGTTCAGGAGTTCGTTTATTCCTGCAGGAACAAGACTGTTTAACGACACCTGATATGTACTTAATAATAACCATCACTAGCACTTTTATGCGTGTGTTATCTATCTATCTATCTATCTATCTATCTATCTATCTATCTATCATTCAGCATGTCAGACTGAAATTACTTGTGCAGATTCACTATTCGGCTGCAGGCGAATTTAGTGGCGAGTTTATTGTGTCTTTTTCCCGTGGCAGTAGTTACCGAGAATCTCTTTGATTGCCCTCAAATCTCACTGACAACAAATCCATCCGTCAAGCATCATGCGGCTAGCCAAGGTCCTAGCCTGATAGCTACCCACTAGGCACGGAGATATCTGTTTTTGAAGTTTTATCAGATAAGAAAGAAAAGACAGACTTCCATATTGATGCGTTAAAAGAGGAGATATTTAATACAAGCTCACAGTGAATGTGCACTCACAGTGATAGATAATACATATAGATAGAGAATCATGGCTTTCATTGTTGCTTGTGGGTTTGTTTCACATTCATTCCATGGCTTCAAACGTCCTTGAGCTATCGCACACAATTGTTCATTGTTGTAATTTAATTGGCTGCATATATTAATTAATTAATTATGCATGTGTTCATTAGTGGCGTAGCTCAGAACGGGACAGTCATTATGGCTCATAGGAGAACAGAACACAACATTTTTCTACAGCGTTCTGAATTCCACAATGGCTTGCAAAGCTCCTAATTAGTGCCGAGCTCATCTGAATGTGAGCTTGGGTGTCCACATCGAGCCCTGGAAGCAAAGCTGCATATGCTCCCACATCTGCTGGTGTCATCCACCCGAGTGCTGATCCGCGTGCCCTTCAAATGATCTCCAGGCCAGGTCTAATTATTCTGTGGTTCTGCAGCCAAAACGTAATCCACCAAAACGTATCTGCATTTTAATTTGCAATCTGTTTGCATTTATGCATGAAGTCATATAATCATATCATATAAATGGTGGCTTTGCTCATTCCAAACCATTTTTAAGAGTTGTACTAGCCTGTTTGTGCCTGCATATGAATCATCCTGAAGTTTGATTAAATAATGTTGCTACCATGAGGCAAATAATTCATACAAACAAAAAGAGAGAAAGAGAGAGAGTTATAGTCACTCCCTTACACCTGCAAGGCAGTAATTGATTTCTGTCACACTGCAAACACACACATACACACACACACACAAAGGAAGAGAGAGAAGAAAGTTTTGCGTTTGTGTGACAGCTCATACCTGGTTCCCTGGGTGACCTGCCTGCTGTCCCTCAAGTGTGTGTGTGTGTGTCTGTAGACTGGCAGAAATCAATTATTCTCCTGCAGGTGTAAGGGAGTGACTCCAGTTCCCATCCACATTCAACCCCCAAAACCCCCCTCTCCCTACACACACCATACTGAGGGTGGGAGAGATGGTCTATGCTTTCAGGCAGCTCAGATAGAGTGATGGTTTATAATTTTCTCAGTAGAATGTGGGGAAGATCACACAGAGCTATTTAGGAAAACAAAAAAGCTTTCATTATAAAGTATGTTTGGATAACACAATAAAAAAATGTATCAAAAAGTGCCTCTCAGTTGGCCCTCATTCAGGTTAAGAGTCTGTGTGTGTGTGTGTGTGTGTGTGTGTGTCTCAGTGGTGTGTGCAGTCTGCAGGAGCCCAACAGGTATAAACAAGCTAACCCATTGAAACGCTTTGTCCGAACAGACAGGTGAGAAAAGAAGGTGAGTCATAATCAGACTAATGGCTGTGCTTATTAAATTACAGACCTCTGGGTTGAGTGCACACCCACACACAGACACACACACAAGGATGTCTTGCCTGTTTGCCATTTCACAGCGCTAATAAATCTGAAACACACCCACACCTGAGCCAGCTGACATTGCGTTCACAGGTGGCTGCCACAACAACAGACTGTGTCCTCCAACTCCAATTCTCAGATCTGCATCGAAACTTTTCTAAATATATTCTAAATATAGCAACATATTGAGGAACATATTTCTCTGCATAAGGAAATAAAATGCCTTTTCCTTTTTCGCTTGTCTTTGACAATTGAGCCGTGACTCTTTCTTTTTTTAGGAAACTGTTTTGTCACCGTGTTACTGCCAAGCAAGCAGAAATTTTATCTCTTGCGCCAAGCTAAAGAAATCAGCCCTGGATTAATACCTGTGATCTGAACTCTTCCTGCCCTCGTTCTTCCCACTCCACTCTATGCCCATCTTCTTTCCGCAGTCTTCTTCGCACTCTATGCTAAAAGATATATGGCTCACAGGGAGATCAGGACTGGAAATGAAATGATTTAAAATCACATGTACCCAGCACAGTTCAGTGGAGCAAGTCTGTCTGCAGTGTTCGAATATCTTACACTGCTGAGATTTTTCTGTTAGCCTTTCTCCCGTCTTTTTCATTTCTCCAGGTACAGTTTTTGACTTGAGTTACTTTAGTGTTGTGTTTTGTATAAAGTGTTCATTCATTCTATTATCAATACTATTATCTAGGTTCTTACTCAAACATGGATGCCAAACAATATTTGCAGGATTTTTTTTCATCTATCGGCTTTTTCCCCGTCACCAGGGGTCGCCACAGCGACACTTAGACATTTAGTGAATTATTTAGTACATTGCTTATGATTTATGTTTTCTCTCTTCTCTGCATTGAACCCAGAGCAGTGTGCTTCCCCTCTATTGAGACAAGTAGGGGAGAATTTGGGTTTAGGTGCATTGCTCATAAAGACAAAATATTATTTTGTGGATTGGGAATCAAACAGGCAACCTTCTGGTTCTAAACTCCCACGACTATTGACTCTAGAGCTGGACATTTATTGACTCTATAGCTGGGAAGTTTTTGTATTGATAACTCACTAAATGCTTTAAAATATAACCACCACAATATATTAGAGTATATTAGAATATAAAGAGTAAATAACGAATAGGTCCATGTTCCAGCCCTTGATGGGGCAACCCCGGCAATTGCTGTGGGGAATTTGCATGTTCCCCCTGTGTTCGCACGGGTTTTATTTCTCCAGTATACTCCCCAATTAATGTTTGAATTTTTGTGTGATGGTGTTTGTGCACCCTATGTTGGATTGACGTCCCGTCTAGAATTGTTTCTGCCCTCGTGCCCAGGGTGGAAACATGCTTTCCATTGACCCTAAAACTAGGATTAAGCGGTTACAGAAAATGAATGAGTGCATATATAGTCACATGCAATCATTACTTTGCGATGGTTGGCTGCACAGATAATAAAATGACACAAATAATCTGACTTTGCATTCCAAGCTCTTAGGGACTCGAACCCCATTTACTAATGCTCCTGGCTTTTTCCAGCAAACGCACTCTACCAACTGAGCAATCCAGGCTATATATGTAGAAGACCTTTAAAAATAACATATATGTACGTCTACTTCAGCAGTAACAATAAAATACCCTTGGTAAAGAAACTAAGAAGAAGCAAACGAGAGATTAGTCCATATTAATTGGTATTAGTAGGAAGATATACTGCACTCTGTGTTATGTAACTAGTCAAGTTACATAACACGGTTGTTACAGTGGAAATGAGTTGGGACAGTGGAAAACTAGGTACAGAGGTAAAAAAATAAATAAATAATGATGTGACTAGAATTATAATTTGGTACAAAAACTGTATCTGCAAATGTTTATGTCTTTGAGGTGAAAATATTAGCAGAGTACATCATAAATTTTTAAAAACAGTGTTCTTTAAATATTAACTGTATGGGAGATGCATATTTCAGTCATAACTTTCTCTGATGTACATTTTCTTGTTAAAACATGTATGGGTGTCCCTGTTCAAGTCATTGTGAAGGAAGAATGTACTGTACTGTATGATAAATTATATAAAATAACTTGTATAAAACTTATGATCATATCCTTATTTAATTTTTGCAAAGCTGTAAATTATGACAATGATCTATTGTAAAACGTGATATAGAAATAAAACTTAATTGAACTCTTAAATGTTGCTCTAAACTCTTGATGCTATTTCTGCATTCATTCTGCCAGCAAATAAGTGTCAACGACCTTTGCCATGTACAACGACACTGTTGTGGATGGTCCTTATCTTTGGTTTGGAGCACGTGACATTATTTTTCTTCCAAAAATAAAAAATAAAAAGACCTGAAATACTGATTCATCTGACCACAATACACTGGGATGCACTGCTTGTTTGTATTTTAGCAACGTTTCTTGCTATGTGTGAATGTAAATCTGTAGTGTAGTGCAAATATTTGCTTCTGCCTATGTGGTTACATCAGATGTTCATAGATGACTCACTGCCATCTGAGGTATAAGAGATCACATGTTCAGTTTTGGCTTGCGTTTTTGCCAATTATGTCCTGAAATTCATCAACAATATAAGATAACATATTGTTAAATTAACTTATACACTGTAGAGCATAAGTGCCACATAATAAACAAAAGCATGAGTGCCACATAATGAACCATAAACTAAGGACTGGGCCACTTACTGGAGTGTATATATATATATAAATATATATATATATATATATATATACACACACATACACACACACACACATACTGTTGCCTCGAGTAAATTAAAATCAACCAAATGTTGGTAAATTATGCAAAAAGACACTGGACTTCTATGAAGAAGTATTCATTTTGTCTTGAGTTCTGCCATTTTGGTAACTCATAGCAATTTTTTTCTTTCACATTGGTGTAAGACTAGTGCAATTTTCATGTCTGGTCTATGGATCTTAGGTCCCCAGGCCTAGTTTGGTTAAAGGTATAGTATATATACATTTTTTTAAGATTTCATTACTTTTTTCACATCATTTGTTGACATACTGGAGGTCTTCTGCGCACCTTGGTCTTAGACTCATACGTTTGTGGATATATTGCTTATTTTTTTAATCAGTTAATGATAACTGACTACAACAAGTGACCACAGATAAATAAAAAGAAGATGAAGAACTGGTATAGAATTGTAATACTTTTATAAAGAATTCATTGTAAGGATTACTTTATAAGTAAACAATTTAGCAAAAATGTTAACAATACCTTAGCAAAAGTTTACTCATAATTCATATTCTATTTATAACTGGTAAATATTGCAAGACGTATATTGTCGTTTAAAAATTGTTAACCCCAAATTCAAGGTCTAAATATAAAAGTCAGGCGTGAGATTGAGTCGCGTAGATAAATGATGCAAAAACAGAGTGAGGCAAGTGGACGGTTCATTTATATATTAATGAAGAAACAGGAATCTGAGTGATGCTGTTCTCCTAAACAACATTCATTTTGCTGGATGGGTTAAATGCAGAGGACCAATTCCAGTGTGTGCAAACATAGTGGAAAAATGTTTCACTTTCACTTTCATCATGTTATATTTCTTTCTTTCTCAGTACAAGACACCAGCTTCTGTAGATCTTCTTGTAATGTGTCATCAGCATATCTAAGATGGTTAATAGTTCTTCCACTAGTCTTGAATCCTTTCAGGAAAGTACATTCAATATATTGAATATCAATGTTCAGGCAGGAATGTATTGTATTGCCACATATTAATTTTCCTTCTGTATTCTGTATAGGTGGCAGAGACGGGGTCGATGACTAAGCTGTCATTCCTGTTGGACAACAAATTCCACCCCACCCCACATCACTGAAGAGCTCCTTCAGCGATAGACGCCATCATTCAAGGAGAAGGTAGGCAAGTCATTTGAGGACTTTTTTTTATTTTCAGCTGACAGATAAACAACTGGCACTGCTCCAAGTATTAACATACACACGTTTACACATTAAATTCATACATTAATTTGTTCATTTTCTATAGCCATTTAATCCTAGTTTTAGAGTCACAGGGAAGCCAGTGCCCACCCGGAAACTCTGGGTGCAAGGGCAGGAACAGTCATAGACAGGATTCCAATCCATCATATGGTGCAATATTTATTCATTTATTTCAATTAATTATGTTCATTTGTGATTGTTTGTTCATTCACTCATTTAAATAGCCATTCATTCAACTGTGCAATGTACAGACTGTGCAGTATGAGGATTTGTGCAATATAGCCTTGTGTAGACTGCATTATTTTCATTATTATTGACACTTCTATCATGTCTATCTGTATTTTTCTCTCTGTCTATTATCTGCTGTAACACATCCTTCCCATTTATGGACTAACATTGAATTATAATGAACTATTCAAAGAAATGTTCGAGGAGACATTGAGCATCAATGTACAATAACAAAGTTGCATCTGCTACTAATTTATAGAAAATGATATCTAAGAAATTATTGTGGAAGATTTGTGATAAAGGGGTTTAACCACTAATGGTCACTATATATATACTAATTACATACATACTTTTCAGTCAAGCATATATTTAAAAAAAGACTTAGCATCTTTGTTTGCAGATTATGCTATCTATTAATGCATCGTCCGACTTTTTCTTAATTTTACGAAGTGGCATGACTCAGCACACACAGCCTGACAGAGCTGTGCTATTAGGAGCCAACAGCCAATCACTGATCATCATTAAGCCTAGCAATACACTGTCCCAGTCCTACACTCTGGTATTTATTATGTTTGACTGATTTCTTGTTGATATTATTTTCTGTTTTGTTACAAGTTATAGTTTGTAATTTCCTTAAAAATGTCTTCTAAGTGTCTTTAAAATATTCAATCTTTATGTAACACTTCATGTTATGCAAATTATATCTGACAGTTCAATTAAAATGCAAACTAGTTTCTACAATTCTGGCAACATAAACTGTAGCAACTTTCTTCTAAGCACTGCGTTCTAAGCGTTCTGCTTCAGGCTACGATTGGCAAAGGTTGTCTCTGCCTTTTTCCCCAAAAAGTTTGCAGCATCTGGATATAAGCATCATTAAAATCTAAAAAATATTTTTTAAACTGATATTAACTACTAACTAAAATTTTCTGATTCCTTTTTGCCCTTTGACCCGGTGCACCATTGAAATGGAGGGAACTGCACTACTTGATCCCATAATGTTATTATGTGTTGAAATTGGGTGAAAGGCATAATGTGAAATATGGTGAACATTATTTAAGTAATTAGCTCAGCCCTCACTCCCAATCTCTTTCATCTCTCACTCTTTCTGATGTGCTTTGATCTCTGTTACTGCTGTGTTTTATTTGTATACATACATAGCTCCATAATGGCAAGTTAATTTTGTATTTTTATTTTGTCTAGAAATAAATATAAGCAACTTAAACAATGTTCATCTCGTCTTTGTGGTCATTCACTGCATGTGCATAACTAACTTTTTGTCAATATTTTAGAGCACAGGAAAACTAAATATCGCTTCCCATGTTCCCACGGAAAAAAGAAACCCCCATTAATGGTTCATAAAGGCTAAAAAATATTAGGATTGAACAGTGTTGCAAATATGGAGGTCCAGTCTAGCACATACTGGTTCACCTGATGCCAAAAGTCTGATTAAGCCACAATATTGCAAGGTTAAAAATGCAAACAAAGCAAACTTATATGTGAATGATTTGAGCTGTACATTGTTAAATACTTTCGCACCATATATTCATTATTGCTTATTGTTTATTAATTAACTTCATCTTCAGCATTGATGGCCATTTTAATGACAAGATCAAGGTCATAGTCATACACAAGTTTCACAACTTATACACAAAGTCATATCTATACACAAGTCAATGACAATTTAGTATTTCCAATTTACTTGCATGTCTTTGGACTGCGGGAGGAAACCTCCCAGGTCGCCCCACCTAGGGATCAAAGCCAGTCCTCTTGCTGTGAGGCCACAGCACTACAGCTTGACAAAACAAATTTTCCATAATACTTAAGTTATCTTACATTACCTTGTGTAGTGTTATATTTTTGTAGGTTCTGTAATACTTTTAATTACAGCAGATTAATTTATGTGTAAACATGGGCATTTTAAAAATCCCTAATCAGAGTTAGATGTAGAATTTTATTAAAATAGTAAGTGTCCTTAATGTGTAACAAATACCTGCTAGTACTTACTTCTGCTATTATAACATTTACTAAATTGTTATTTGTTAATACGCCTTACTTTACAATACCTACCCTATAATTATTCATTCATTATTTTCCACTTAATACAGATGGGCAAATCTGGCCGCAGGGGCAGGAACACTCTACAGGGCACTACTACATCACAAGGCACACAAACACACACACTATCTCACACACCCCTTTTTGGGGCAGTCGTAGGTTTGTGGTTAAGGAACCGGCCTTGCGACCGGAAGGTCCCTGGTTCGATTCCAAGTGGCGACAAGTCATGGCTGAAGTG
>JAOUQV010000026.1:5043203-5054100 GCA_028565295.1 Aspidoras spilotus | reverse complement strand
CAAGACGTGCACCAACAATTTGTCCTCTTTTGAACTCTGGTATGTCACCCATAATGTTGTGTGCACTGCAATATTTTTAGCAAAACTGTGCTCTTACCCTGCTAATTGTACCTTGACACTCTGGTCTTACTAGTGCAATGTGCAATTAATGAAGATTGGCCACCAGGCTTGTCCAATTTAGCCTTGAAACCTCCCACACTGAAATGATAGGTGTTTCAGTCTCATTGTCTAAACCCTGTATATATATATATATGACTAAAAAAGACAGAACTGTTTATAAATATAAAGCAATGGTCATATCTAGGTTCCAAAATCAGGAAGAGGTCAAAACGCAAAACGTAAATCCTTACAGTCAGAAAAGGGAACAAAAGGATCAGGCAAAATCCTGATCATCAAATGCAAAGTATAGGTAAGGCAGAAAGCACAACAGACAATGCAATAATTGATACATGGTTCTATGCCAGGATATAGAGTGGGGCCAATATATATTTAGTCAGACACTGATGAAGTTCTCCTATTAAGAAAGGAGAGAGACAAGTCTATAATTTTTATAGGTTAAAATAGGTTACAACTATGAGACAAAATAAGAAAAAAAATACAGAAAATCACATTGTAATATTTTTAAAGAACATATTTCTAAATTATGGTGGAAAATAAGGGGTTAAGGTCTGGAGGCCACTTGTTCGAGTGTTGTGTTTGGGATCATTGTCATGCTGGAAAACTAAGCCACAATCTATCTTCTGTGCTTGCAGTAGGTATGGGATGAAATTATTCCACCAAGCATGAACAGTTGAGTTTTTACCAAAAAGGTTCTTTTTTGGTTTTATTTGACCACATTATATTCTCCCAATCTTCTTCTGGATCATCCATAAGCTCTCTGGCAAACTTTAGACGGGCCTGGATATGTAAGCAGCGGGCCTGGCACCGCATGAACTAGCCCACTCGGCATAGTGTGTTACTGATGTTAGCCTTTTTACTTTGGTCCCAGCTCTCTGCAGGTCATTCATCAATTCGTTCAGGATTTTTACTCATCTCATCATCATTCTTTACTCATTTTGTCTCTCATAGTACCTATGATAAAAATTACAGACCTCTCATCTTTCTAAGTAGGAGAACTAGCACAATCAGTAGCTGACTAATGAATTTTTGGTCCCACTGTATACACAAGTCTGATGGAAAACAGGAGTGTAGTTCACATGTCAGGGTGTGGTTGATTAGGCCCTCTCCTGGTCGGGATATTGTTGAGTGTCATTACTACAATCATACTACAATGTGTGAAATGTTTGTGCAAATTTTGCTGCATGGTAAAGAAAAAAATATATCCGAGTATGTTTACTTCATTACATTTTATTTCCATGACAAAAACCGTGAAAGTCCTTAGATAGCTGACCAGTGTACAGAATATTATGTGCAATAAAGCCTAGATCATTTGGCCAACATTTTATTTAATTACATATTTGTGTAAAATTGTAATACTACTCTTCTGCCTTGTTTTTGACAATATTGTACCCCAAGTCAGCAACTGTTAATAGCTCAATTCCTAATTGCATTATACTCCAAGGGTGGTTACTTAGCATGTAGCAGGTTAGATTTTTGTATTTATGACAATGTATTTACACTGCAGTCTGTAGGGATCCCAGTAGGCAAAAAAAATCCGATTTTTAATTAATGTTATAAGTTCAGCGATCTGTCTGTCATGAGCGACATGCTTTTCACATGATGACAATAGGCTTAGTGAAAATGGGTGTGTGTGAAAGAGAGAGAAAGCATATACTGAGAGAGAGTAAGAGAGAGACACAAATAGATGCTAATAATTTAAATACATTCTATTTTATTTATATAGAGCTTATTTCAATGGAACACTGTTGCAAAGCAGGTTACCTGAAATTACATACAGGATAAAATCATGAATTATGATACTTATCACTTTTTATTCCTGATAAGCAAACCAGACAGCGACAGTGGCAAGGACAACCTAAAGTAATAAGAGGAAGAAACCTCGAGAGGAACCAGACTCGGAGGGGAATCCTCATTTGTGTGACAACAGCCCCTAAAAAGAGTCTCTGTGTGAAGTAGTGAGAGTATGCAAGCCCACAGACAGTTTCAAGCAGACTTGGTCATTCTGCGCAAATCTCGCCACCATGGTGAATAAGGCAGGTGTAGGAGAGAGAGAGAGAGCTGGCTCAGCATTCTCTGTAGTAACGTGTTATTAGGTATGTTCATTGTGTGTTGCAAACAGACATATTGTTCTTTGACTTATTATTATTAATATTATTATAATTATTTTTATGTATGTTGCAAACACACATTCTTCTTTCATTTATTATTATTATTATTTCACTCACGCGAATGCACGTTTCTCCTCTTACAGTTAAAGGGGGAGCGCACGGGTCACATATTAAAACGACCGGGAATGTATGTGCGAAGTGTGCTTGTTCAAAGATAAGAGAAATATCTAACTGGGCACCCGCTGTGTCTGTTTATGTGCCCAAAGTCGATTTTTGATCTAGAAACACAAAATTTGATATAATCAGAACTGGTGCCAGTCTGACCAAATAACAGATTGATTGCACCTTCTGTTCACTCTCCAGCACTCTTAAAAATTCACATCCTGTGAAATACAAGATCAAAGCACTCTAGCTCCACTCTACACAGAAGACCTTCCTAATTTATGAAAATGTTTCGAAACTCTGTCTCACAACATTCTTACCGTTTCACCTACAAACGCCATTAGATCCGGGTATCCCGATTAACCTCTATGTTTTTTTTTCACAAAACCGATACTAACATGTTTGATTTTATTCATTTTATTTTTCCAAACCATCATATCTCTGCCATTTCCACTCTGAAAGTGGGGGTACCAGCATCCAAATATTCTAATCCATGTACCCGCCAGAGCTACACCTTTACCTAAGAGGAACTAGAACTATGAACAGAATACTTTACTAAACAAATATGTCTTAAGCCTAGACTTAAATAATGATACTGAGTCCCAAAAATTAGTTGGATGATTGTTCCATAAATGGAGATCTTTGTAAGGGAAATTTCTAGCACCCGCTTTAGCTTTCATTATTCTAGAAACCTGCAAGTAGATCAAAGTAGGCAAGGTGGGTCATAAAATAATAATAGCTCACTTAGATACTGTAAACCATTTATTGAATTGAATAGGCCTGAAATGCCCTTGAGCAAAGCATCTAAACCCTGTGTGTTTCACGGATTAAATGAGGAGAACCATTTCCGCTGTGTGCAAGCATAGTGGCAAATAGATCTCTTTCACTTTTACTTTATAGCTTAATAGTCAGTAAGTATATACAATGTGGAATTGAATGGGGAGCCAATGAATTGTAAATAAGACATGGGTGATGTGATCGTATCTTTTAGATCTAGTAAGAACTCTGGCTGCAGCATTCTGGACTAACTGAAGAGGGTGTATACACCTGCCAGACTATACAAAAAAACAAAGCATTACAAAAATTCCAATCTAGAAGTAGCAAAGGCATTAATTAATGTTTCTGCATCAAGGACCGTCAATATATTTCTTAATTTGGCAATGTTTCTGAGGTGAAAATTAGAGATAGAGATTGTAAAAAGCAAATACTGAGGGAGACAGAAAAAGAGAGAGAGAGAGAGAGAGAGAAATGGGAAACACTAGGATGCTGAGAATGAGATAGTGGTTTATGTGCTTATGGGTAGTTGTATAAGAGATGGAGGCGTGGGCAGACTCCCTTAGTGTTTGCTCTAATCAGGTTTAGAAGATTGACCTGAGATAGAACTCTGAAGTTCCGGGAGCCAAGGGAGGGGTACCTGTTATTTGCAGTGAGCAATGCCAGTCTGCCTGCTTTTAAAGGGCAAGGAGACAGATTGGGATCTTGCGCTGAAAGGCAGTATGCTTTTATGAGTAGAGCCAAGCACATTTATCTATCTGAGCTTCCTCCCTCAGTACAATTTACTCATTTATAATAGACGTTCTGTTCATCTCTGTAGTAAAGATTATTAAATAGTTCCATTTAATAATTATTAAACCTTCAGAGTCTTTATTTTGAGTCATGTGCAGGTTTTATGGTAAAACTGGGGGCATATACAGGGCAGTCTGTTAAAATGCAGTAAAACATCTAGAACCATTTACATGACAGGGTGTAACATGATCCTTAAGAATATTAAAATGAGGTAAATACCACTTTTGAAGTACAGCCAAAGCATTTCAGTTTAGTTGATGTTTGGACTTTGACCGAGCCGTTACTATACGTTGATGTCTTTTTTTCTTCAGTTAGTCTGTTGCAGATTTGCTGCATGACTCTGTTTAAAGCATGATTTTAGCCATTGTTGACCAAACATATTCACTTTGGTCTAATCTGTTCAAAGGACAAAAATGTGTTAGTTCATGTGCTCATAAAGTCTTGTAGTTTGTTTAGAAGCACATTTGCAAGCTGAACTTCTGCTTGACTTTTTCTAATTTCACTGACATGAACATTTAACATGCTAACTAAAAATTAAAACCATTGACTTATGTTTTTGTTATGTTCATGTTATAGTTCAGGCGCAGCGGTGCTGTGAGTTTATAATTTTGTTTATGTTTACTTCAAGTGCACAAGGGCTCTCCCTGTATAAGTTTCAGCCCTGTCTTGCCCCCTTGTTAGTCTGCACAGGCTCGTGCAATGTTTTAGATGATCCTTGCCGGCTTAAACAGAGGTTTGTATTCTGTTACCGGCGTGGATCGTTAAGGTGAATATATTCAATATATAAGCGCTAAAGTGTTAAAGTGTAAAGGCTATTTTGTCTGTTCAAGTGGATTACATGCAAATGGTGGTAAATAGTTAATTACTGTAGTTCTTGTTTCGTTTAGCTTTCTTACATGTTCACTGTTAGATTTTGTTTGTTGTGTTTGTAATCATGTCTTTTTATTTAACATCAATGTATGATGTGTCATCGGACAATGATGACGTTATGGGCAGCGATTGCTATTCACCGCTCATGAAGTCATTTGATTCTGATGACACTGAGTACATTGATGAGTACAATTTAATTAATAGTAAAGTTTCTGTTCCTGCCACTTTCACTTTGTCTTTGTATCATGGTTCGAAACTGGTTCTTTGATGCAAGCCACTTCCTGCATGCCCACACGAGCATTCCCGTCTTTGTGCACCATGTCTCCTAATTTTAGAGAGGTCTGAGGGAGCAACATGGATTGGAATGGTGCCACGGTTTGCACATTATAGTTGTACTTTTGTTTTATTTATCTATTTGTAAGAGCTTAAAAGAACCAGATGTTTTAATATTATAGCCTGATATGTAAAACCATAAAAAGCCCTAAAGAAATGTGAGTGAATGCAGTATATCCTGCCCTTTTGTCCACTGCTTTATTGATCAGAACAAGACCTCCACAGCTATCATTCCCGGAAAACACTCTGCCTTCGACATATCCTTACCTCACTTTGGTTTACTTTACAGAAATTACACTTTTTTTCTAGAAACTATGACAAATTTTCTTTTTATTCTCTCCATTTTCCACTCCGAGCCAAGCCGATCAATACAGATCAAGCAAATCAGAGGTTTATATTGTTGTTGCATTCTTTTGTTGATGTGGAAATTCTATAAAAGCATTAAAATGTATTAAACTGATACCATTAAGGGACTACACATGCTTAGGTAGACCTAAAACCTAAGCTTTTATAGAAAGGTCTGGGTTGGCTCAGAAAATATATAAATCCTGTTACATTAAATTGTCCCCCATTCAATTCCCGATACCGCTTAGTTGAGATACGGGTGAAGTGCCTTTGGGCAAGGCACCTAACCCCAGTTGATTCCCGGTTGCTTCATTTTAGGTGTTTTTTTTTTTGATTATTTATAACTGACAACTAATAAAAAACCCAAATTCAATATCTTGAATTATATAATACCCAAATTAGAATATTGTGAAAAGGTTTAATATTGAAGACATCTAGTGCCACAACTCTAATCAGCTAATTAGCTCAAAATCATAGGAAAGACTGCTGACCTGACAGTTGTCCAAAAGTAGACCACTGACACCTTGGCCCAAGCATGGCATTACACAAAAGGTCATTGCTAGGAGGCTGGCTGCTCACAGAACTCTGTGTCAAAGAACATTAATATAGAGGCAAAGGAAAGGAAAAGATATAGTAGAAAAACTGAACTAGCAATAGGGATAACAGCACCCTGGAGAGGATTGTGAAACAAAACCCATTCACAAATAAGGAACATTCACAAAGACTGGACTGCCGCCTGAGTCAGTGCTTCAAGAATCACCGGGCACAGACATATGCAGGTCATGGGTTTCAGCTGTCACAATTATATGTGTCAAGCCACTCTTGAACAAAAGACAGTGTCAGAAGTCAAAAGGGACTGGACTGCTACTTGGTGGTCCAAAGTTAAGTTCATTGAGGTCTAGTTTCCACAGTCAGTGATGGTTTGAGGTCATCTGTACACCTAATGGTTTCTGCTGCTGGGAAATGCTGATTTTATTTTCCAACAGGACTTGGTACCTGCACACAGTGCCAAAGCTAGTATCTTTTTAGGAACCATGGCATCCTTGTTTTAATTGGCCAGCAAACTCACTTTACCTTAACTCTATAGAAAATCTATGAGGTAATGTGAAGAGGAAGACCCAACAATGCACTGCAGCTGAAGGCCACTATCGGAGCAACCTTGGCTCTCATAACACCTGAGCAGTGCCACAGACTGATCGCCGCATTGCTGCAGTAATTCGGGCAAAAGGAACCCCGAATAAGTATTGAGGATATTTTTCAATAGGCAAGCATTTCTAAAAATTTTTGTATTGGTCTAAAGTAATATTTTAATTTTCTTAGATACTAATTATTTTTTTTTATTAGTTGTCAGTTATAATTTCACTATAATTTCAATTTTTATAAGAAATTATGAAAATAAAGCAACAGTTTCCTGATATTCTAATTTTAGGACCAGCACCTGTAGATATATGTTTGTTTTAGTGCATGGATTGGTTAAATGTGGTGAATCAATTTCACTGTCTGCACTCATAGTGGCAAATAGATAACTTTCACTTCACTTTTCACTAGACGTTATTGTATTTAGAACATTAAGGAATGGTTTATTTTAGTTTATATTAAATTTAATGTAACCACTTACCTTGTTTGTTCAATTCAATTCAATTCAGTTTTATTTATATAACACTTTTGTACAATGGAGAATTGTCACAAAGCAGCTTTACAGAAATGATATACAGTTTATTAAAAAAAAAAAGAAATTACAATATATTTTTCCCCAATGAGCAAGCCGGATGTTGATATTCTAGAAGAGAAAGTGGTTTTTAAATGTACACCCCCTCATACACAATCATATTGTATACATGGAGTTCTGGCTGGGGTGACTGGGGTATCAAGTTGGTTAAATATTTTAACAAAGGCTTCAACACAAATATTTTTCATTGAAAATTTCTATATATCAATTATTGACACCATCCAACAGCTAATTGCAATTAATTTATGTCATGACATCATCTAGTAAATAATGTTGAAAACACAAATCTAACAGTTCACCAACAAATATCTCGTACAATCTCAAACTACAATATCTATAATTTCTTTTTACGTTCATTGTTATGATTAGTTCGTTTTTAGGATCAAAACTCTGATCTATTTTCCATGCCAGCACCCATCAGTTCTGGTTGTTCATTTTATTTGCTTGTAATTTTATAAATTACTCTTACAGCTGGCACAAGATTGGGAAGATCAGTCAATGTATCCCTGTCACACAGAGCACATCAATGCATCCAACCATCGTGTAGCGATTATGACGTATTATGACATGAATTTTTTTAAATCAATTACGCATGTTTTATCCTAATGATCATAAATGACCGAATTAACAAAATATTAGCTTTGATTTATTATTGGCTGCATGTGGATGTATTTATAATATAAACACTTAAATTTGTTACAGTTTTGATTAATAGACTATCCACAGTCTCCTGTTTGTGAAAATAGATAAAAAGAATGCAGCATTGCTTCAGAATTATGGTTTGGGCCCTCAGACTAATGTGGAGTAACAGTGTGGAAAATCCTTCATGAGTTCTTTGGCATTCTGCCTAAGAATGAAGAAATGTGTTTCAGTAAACGCAAACCAAATGCATTCTGTGTGAAAGAGCTAAGTGATGTGTTGATGTGGAGGGGGGTATTTGATAAATGAGTGTCTAACGTTTTTACTCTACCCACCATGAGTGAGCTGAGACACTTGAACATGAAGATGAACATAATTATATCAAAACACAGGTTCTAATGAGGATGAATGTTCTGTCTGAGAGCCACTAAGTGAGGTGCCTCTTCCAGAACAGGAGAGTTGCATTTGTGTGTGTGTGTGTGTGTGCTGTACAAGGTTTATCCTCCAGGAAGCTGT
The DNA here is from genome assembly GCA_028565295.1 of Aspidoras spilotus. Lineage (NCBI taxonomy): Eukaryota > Metazoa > Chordata > Actinopteri > Siluriformes > Callichthyidae > Aspidoras > Aspidoras spilotus. The sequence continues at coordinate 5,045,712 of JAOUQV010000026.1, read as the reverse complement.
GCAATTCATTTTTACTTGATAATACTAGTATAATGCAGTACTAGTAGGTGACTAGTAGGTGATGAGTAAACTAAAGACAAGTTAATATTTAAAGCAAGCAAGCATAGATATACAGTATTTAGAACATTCACACTTTGAAAAATGTTTAACTAAATCTTCATAACTACCAGTTAAAACATACTTAACATTTAATAGTTTCCTTTTTCAATGTTCATTGAATAAAAAATATATTTAAAAATATAAAACCCCTCATTTTTAGCATACAGAACAGATTTATTTAAAAATAAATTCAAAATATGGACGTTTCAAAAAGGTGGATTATTTTGGATTTATAGAATAAAGAACAGTTAAACCAGCCATTAGAGAGCCGGTCACTAGCCCAGATAAATGGTTAGGGTTGAGTCAGAAAGGGTATCCATCATAAAACATCTGCCATTTCAATTATGCAAATTCTTCAAAGTTCCCCATACCGGATCGGTCGAGGCCTAGGTTAACAAAGACCATCACCGGTTCTTGGTAAAAAAGAAACCAGGTACTTCGAAGATGAAGAGAAGGGAGTGTAAGGAGAAAGAGAGCAAACAGGAGAGTCAAGAATGTAGGACTGAAGGTAGCAGATTTTTTAGTTTACAGGAGAAAACGGAAAGGTATCGAGGTTCGAAGCATTGGTGCAGGGTTTGTACTGTTCTATCATGTACTGGACATGAAAAGAAATGGAGTTAGGGTAGTCCTGAAAGAGAAGAGTGTTGCTCTTCTCTTTCAAAAAGTGTGTCAGATGGTGAAAAGTGTCAGATGCGTTTGAAACTAGATACAGTATTAATGGTGTAATAGGAGAAAGAGAAAGAGAGAAGGGAGTAGAGAAAGGCTTTGGGTGGCAGTAAAGAGCTATTAACTGACTGGGTAGCAACAACATTGATTAGACAGACAGGCAGAAAGGTACTTGGCGTGCAATGTGGACAGGTGAAAGACAAGAAGAAAACCTGGTGTTGGAACAAGGAGGTGCTGGGAGATATCCAGAGAAAGAGGTAAGCAAAGAAGTTATCGGACAGGTAGAGGACTGATAATAGATAGTAGGCAAAAGTACAAAGAGATAAAGAGCAGGACAAGGATGGAGGTAACAAAGGCCAAGCAGAAGGCCTATGAAATTGTATGGGAGGTTAGCCATTAAGAAAGGAAAGAGGTTGTATCATCTATTAAGATAGAGATAGAACTGAAAAGGATGTGCAACATGGGTGATCAAGGATAGAACTGGAAATGTACTGACAGGTGAGAAAAGTGTGATAGAAAGATGAATTGATTAAATTAATCTTTGAAAAGGATAAAGAAGAGGTATAGAAATGTCTAGGAGAGATGGGAGTGGAGGTTTTGATTACAAACCCGATTCCAAAAAGTTGGAACAAAGAACAAATTTTAAATAAAAATAGAATGCAATGAATCAAGTTTCAAATTTCCATATTTTTTCAGAATAGAACATAGATGACATATCAAATGTTTAAACGGAAAAAAATCTATCATTTAAAGTAAAATAAATAAGTGATTTTCATTTCGTATCACATCCCAAAAAGTTGTCCCAACTTTTTTGTAATCGGGTTCATAGGTTATTCAGCCAGATTACTGAGTGTGAAATTATGTCTGAGGAATGGAGGAAAAGTGTACTTTAAGAACAAGGGTGAAGTGCAGTGCTGTACAAATTACAGGGTTATAAATTTGATGAGCCACACAATGAAGGTTTAGGAGAGAGTCGTGGAAGCTAGGCTTAGACAATCTGTGACTATTTGTGAGCAAAAGATTTCGTACCAAGAAAGAGATGTGATATTTGCTTTTATAATGATGGAGAAGAAACATTCTAAACATACAAAGCTGATTGGTTTTAATCAAATGTTGATATCTTTAAGAAGATGGCGTTAAACAATTTCTGATATATAAGATGCGCATAGTGGCCCATAAAATAACAAATTTAGAAGTTTTATTTAGACTGAAGAAACAGTGCTTCTCTTGGCCAAAAATTTACTATTTTTGTAGTTGTAGCACCATTATCCATATTGAAAACTTGATTAAAGTCCACTTGTGGTACAACCAGTTGATTGGACATGATTTGAGACAGGACTGTATTGAAGCACAGATCTGGGGATGGGTACAAAAAACCCTGAAGAAATAAAGGTCCCAATGAGCATTGCAGCCTACATCATTCTTCTCAAGCATCTCAAGATTTTCGTTCAAAATTACAGGATTGAAAGCCTAAAATTTCTAAAATGCTCCAAAAGTTTGTCCATCAGGTTTGGAATATGAAAATTACCCCTGTTTGAGCTGCATAAGCAGCATATAAGATGTATTTACTCACCTGCCACTTTATTAGGTATTTATAAATAGTTGCAGAATAGTGACTATGTCACTACGTGATGCTGGTGGAGGAAAACATTTCCTGACTTGCTTCACCAAAACACCCCAAAGTGGCTCTTGATACATCACAAAGACTTGATGTCTTGGTCACAGATGTGCCAGCAAGACGTGC
>JAOUQV010000026.1:4932036-4944234 GCA_028565295.1 Aspidoras spilotus | reverse complement strand
CTAACATCCTCCTACCAATATATCCACTGTCCCTCCTCTGCACATGTCCAAACCATCTCAATCGACCCTCTTTAACTTTGTCTCCCAATTTCTCATAATATTCATTTTTAATATTCACATTCGGCTGCTGTAATGGGCCTAAAAATGACAGGATTGTCTAAAATGATCAAAAGTATCCAGCTGGAAATAAATAATACAATTATTCATATCTAATAGTGGAGTATTACTGGTTTCTGGATAGCCAGCAGAGTAGTAGTGGTGGTGCGACGTGTTTTATTTGCACGCTTGTATGCAACAATATCTCAAAAACCGTTTCACATTGTGTCCATTAACAGACAGTAGGTAAAAAGGGTAGACAGCAATAAAACATCCTGAAATAAGCTAATGGCTAATAAGAAGCATTCATTTTATAATCTTCACCACATATTCCACAGTGCCATGTTTTTTTCAAACCGGTTTTGTATTCACATTTTCACATGGAGTCATCTACACAACAGATCACATGCAGGAAATACCAACAACTGCTTTGTTTCACAAATTTTCATTCAATTTCAGCCCAAGAGCTTGTCATGACTTTTCTAAAACCTTGCTTATGTAGCGTTTCCATTCAGTACTATGAAATACCAGGATATAAAAAACACTGACCATGTTGCCAAGCTATCGTTCTCTCTGGCTGCAAATTATACATCAGCACTTTTGCTGCAGGCCATGCAGATCCTCAAAATGTCATCCAACAGGATGATGATTTGGACTAATACCCATATCCAAGTCTGCTCTATTAGAATGAACACACAGAATTAGACCTTAAGAAGGACAAAGACATACACTATGTTGTCTATGTGGCCTCCAAAAGAATCCAATATCACTAGATCAGTTATACACCATAAACACACAGCCTTCAGCCTCAACGTTTTATCTCGTCAATGACCCACTAACCCATATCCTCCCGTTATGACACCCTGTCTTCACACTTTAATTACCATTTCAGCTTTATTCAAACACCAGATGTACAGTAGTGTGTGCTTTAATCACACACACACACACTACTGTACATTTTCACCATGTGATGGGATAAAGCTTTGTAAAATGGAAATAAAGTATGCTGTTGCGTGTGTAGAGATGAAATGGTGGTTTTATATTGCTAGCAATTTTCTTTTTTTTTTTCCTTCCTCCCAGTTGCTATGATTCCTAACATTTCAAATCAGCCCCAGACAAACAAACAGATCTTTAAATCATTACAATAAGCCTATTGATGGACACAATACGGTGTCGGATATTGTTACTTCTGCCAACTATTCTCTGTGCTGTAGTTATGGGGAGATTGTATGCCTGCTATAGAACCACCAGACAAGAGCAGACTGATCTGAACAGAAAGAGAGAAAGGAGGGAAGGAGACAGATAATGTCTATATACCACCTCCTTTCTTCTTCGCCATTTTAGAAGCAGAAGCCAGTCATGGCTACAGAAAAATATTTGCAGACAAATAGAGAGCGCTAGATTTGCTTCACATCCTGAATACAATGGTCTTTACAACATGGCCATTATTATTGCTATGTATGTGCCATTAATGTTAATACATGCCTAGAATCAAAGTTGCAATGTATTATCCAGCTTTCAGCTTGTTTCACTCTGGAGTCAGAGAGTTGTAAAAAAAAATTGTACTTTGTGACAAACCAGGGAGTGCAAAAACATACATGCTGCCATTTCTGATGCAACACCTGTGTATTCAAGAACCTAAAGAACACATGCAGAGAACAGAGCCCAGTGCTTTGACTGACTGCTCAGCAATGCAAGTCGGGTGAACAAGTTCTCTAGAGCTCAGAAAGAACAACACATTCATATGGTAAAATCATCTGTGGCAAACAACTACAACCCCCACCACCAATATCCCACCCCCACCTTCTTCCTACTTTTCCAATCCTCTGATCTATAGTTTAGGGGTAAATTCAGGCTGTTAAATCCTTTAGGTTTGTCATTCCTGTATTGCATTCATGTACTGCAGTGTATATTCATGAACAGAAAGAAAAAAAAAAAAGGACATGCATTCAAGCCCAAATTATGCACAGCTCTGAAGCATATCTTCCTGCCAAGAAAAACACTCAATGGGCCACGTATACAGACAAAGTCACATACGGAGTTCATGCATGTGCACCATCAAGCACCTGTACTCACAGGCCTCATTTTTGGAGTTTATAAACTAAAGGAAAGCTGTCATGCTTAATATGTTACTAGAACTCTCATACACACTCCAATTTGAAAAAGATCTGAAGGTACAAATTAAAATTCAATAATAAACCCTGACAGAGGTTTGGCCTGAGCATTTGTACTATTTAAACCCATAATGACTACAATGTTCACAAAACAGGTAAATTAATACCACCAGGAGGCAAGTTCGTCATCCACTTGTTTCTAGTTACCAAAATGTACACTGGAGATCGAAATTACTATTCCCTAAATGTAGACTATGTAGTCTTTGTGAATTTATACAAACAGGAGTAAAATAGCAGTATTTTGAACATATTTCACGAGTTGCATATATTTTAAAGCACAGTATAAAAAAAATAAGGTATTTGAAAAAGAACACTGATCAAAATTAGAAAAAAACTTAGACACCTGCAAGTTGTTGGTGTTAATATTGCACCTGGTGCTAATTTTCTTAATTATCTGACAAACCCTATTTAACTAGCAGCCTAACTTTCCAGTTTTCACTGACGTTGCAAGATGGAAAGACGTTCCAAAGTGACCAAGACCCTCCATCACCAGGTTGAGAAAATGAAGGCCAAAGGGGTGACCCCATCAGCCACAGCAAGAGAAGTTGGTCGTTCCATGTCTGTGATTTCTATAATACTGCATCTTTACAACACCACAAACTCATTCAAGTGCCCCAAGACGGCTGGTCGTCCACGAAAGAAAAATCCAAGAGCGGAGAATTTCAATACTGCAGCTGGAATTGCTCGCCAGTTCAGAGGATATATCTCGTCATACAGCGTTTCGATGTTAAGAGCATCTGGACTAAAAGCCCACTCTGCAGTGACCGAACCTCACATTAGCAAAAAGAATCAGAAGACTAGATTAACCTTTGCTGAGGAGCATGTTGTGTGAACAGAGAAAGAGTTCACTTTATTGATGATCGAAGGTTTAATTTATTTGGGTCTGATGGGAAACACTATGTTTGTCGACAATCTGGGTAAAGACTGAACCCGAAGTGTGTGACGAAGTCAATGAAAGGTGGCGGAGGAAATGCTATGGTTTATGGAATGTTTTCAGCAGCAGGAGTTGAGCCTCTCGTACAGCTACAGCTGCATGGCAGACTGAATGCAAGTGTGTATCAGAACCTTCTTCAACAACACCTGGTTCCTTCCTTGCATTTTTCACTCAATCACCCAGCAATTTTCATGCATGACAATGCCCCGTCACACAGCAAAACGGGTAAAGCAGCTCCTTGAAACTGAAAACATCAAAACAATGAAATGGCTCAGAATCCTGATTTAAACCCAACAGAAAACCTCTGGAAAATCCTTGGTGACAAAGTCATTGCCAAGAAACCCACTACAGTCACCAAACTGTGGAAGAAACTGCAAGAAGAGTGGACCAAAATCACATCAGAGCAGAGTGAGAGACTAGTGATGTCCGGTGGCCGCAGATGTGCTTAAGTCATTCAAAGCAAAGGCCTGAACACGTCCTACTGACTGGTGACTGTTGTAATCTTTCTCTGTGCTACAGTCATTTCTGTTCTCCAATTTATTATTGTGTTTTCTGCAAAATAAAGAATGTTTGTTGAAGTATTTTGGTTATTTTGTTAAACACTGTTCTAGTGACATTGTGTAAACTCTGAAGATTTCAGAAATAAAGACAAGTTTTCATGAATTGTTCTCCAATTTTGATCTCCTGTGTATATTCAGCTCGACTGAACATTTCATTCCTACATTGGCGTTACAAAAATTAGTAGTGTGTTAATAAAAGCTTCAATGAAATCCCAAATAGTGCCTTATTCCCTAGAACATAAAGGGTAACTCTAGATGGGGAAACAGTACAACTGTGTTCCATGCTGGAAGCCTTGCGAGTGTATAAAAACTGTGCCTATGTAGTGCATTTCATGGCCATAGTGCTATTTAGGATTCGGCCATAGAAAGTGCATCTCCTGTAAACGCATTTTTTGTAAATTGACCATGTATTTTTTTTATACACAGACTCTACAGAGTCCATTTACAGTGTAATTTGTTTATGCAGCCATTATGTATATCTTTATAATAATTCGCCAGACTCATAACGATGGGTGCTTTCCTGCATGCTGGTGCCACAAAGCAAGCAGTGGCAACAAAACCACTGTGTTACATTTCTCATCTGCCAGAGGAATTGCCAGTGCCATAATGCAGCCCAGTTGTGATGTCCCACTCTCAAACATTGATCATACACAGTGCAGGATATGACTTTCCCCACCGTCATAAGTCTCAAATACATGGCACTTGTGATGTGTGGCTTCACAGCACGGTCCCTCTATTCTACACAACACCAAATGCATGGCTACACAAGCAGTTTACAGCTGAGACATGGACACCAGCTCTAGATGTTCCAGGTGAACAGAGCATGGCTGCATAAAAGAAAAAAAGCATGGTCATGTATGATCCTGATAAGATATCCAAAAATAATTGCAAATAACTACATTTGAATTTTATTTACACATTTTCCTCAAAATGATAAATATTCTATGTATTATGTTTCCCCTATTTACTTTTTTTTAATGCGCTGACAGCATTCAAAAATGCTCTTTGTACTGATGATAGAACAGTAAATCTGCGCTGACCAGCTTTCTGGGGGCCTTTTTCAAGCTTACCACTATTCAGTCAAGAAGATTAAACTACATCACGTCCCCGCACAAATCTTGCCATATGACACGTATCCTTCTGTCGTTACACAATTTTCTATGAACTTGTGAATCATGTTGGGGGAAATAATTTAATAGACAACAAAATGAAGTGAAGGACAAGAAGCAGCAGCCCAAATAATATGAACAATCAAAAACAGAGACTAGACGACCAGCTGCTAATCTTAACCTGAGCACTACAAACCATGGAAATCGTTTAAAAATAATTATCTGTCTAAACCTTTAACAAAATGCTTGGCATTTGGATTTTGGGTTCACATCTGAAGGTCACTGTACAGTTTTCCGTAAATGTTATGACTATTCAAAAGTCAATGAAGAGCTATCACATTTCTAACAGACACCACAATGCAGCATCAACAACCTCAGAAGCGTTTTTGGACTGGTTTCAAGAATTGTTGTTACTAATGATCAAATTTGTCACCCTCTCAAAGCCCATTCTGAGCCCACAGAATTGCAGAAAAAAATAAAAATCTGCCAGTCCTCCAGATGGCAACATTTACAAGCCAGGAAACATGGAGCTGATGCTGAAGAGCTAGCATCAACCAGAGCTGACTGATTCCCATCTATTGTGAAAATCGGCCCTCAATCATCTCGAGGGAGACAGCCGGCACGTAAAATACATATGTTCTGCACCTGGATGAAAGGAAATAACTTTCCATACAAGAAGGTGACTGCAGGCATAATTTACTACATAATTCAATACTCATTATGATCATCCACTTTGACCTTTTTACTGTGTTACTACGCAGCCTGAGACAAATCATTTACTTGCCAGTGTTCATGTATACAAATGGCAAGACCAAAATCGAAATTTGCTACTCAGTCTGCTCAGCAATCTTGCTTCCATAAAACAACTACAGATGACAGTATCAGATGTACAATAAGCATGGACAACATGGATTTCTTTAAGCTTTCGGAGCCCCCGACCTCTGATGCTTGCCGAACATGCTCTATCAGCTGTGACAATGACAAACTATAGAGCAGTGTGGACACACCTCAAAACACTATGGCCTGATGTTCTTTAGCATCCAATGGTTGGCACTGCAGTGCATGATGGCCCCCATTCTCTTTTAACCAAGAAGGTCTTACGTTTTCTCCACATTGTCCGGCTGTAATAAAATGAAAGGTACATTTTTCCTTATAGACAAAAGGTAATGTACACACACACATTATTTTACATCTGGAGTGTGTGAGAAATGTCCATATGTTGAGTGTATATGAACTATGAGAAATTTTGTACCATCATCACACAATTCAGCAAATCATTCGAAATTCATTCGATCATGGAAATGTCTTTCAGAATAAGGGACACATGCATCTTCTATATCCACAATTATTTTGATCTAACTTCAGCCGCCCCTCATTAAAAACAAGCAGTCCTATAAAGACGCTCCGTCACAAATTCGACAGAATGGTCTAGTGAATAAAAACATATTTAATAATCAGTACATAGACTATTAAAATAAGGCCATTTGCGGTCTGGTACAATGGTGAACACGCGGAAAGGCGCGCGCTTACGTCGATTTTGAGCGCAAGACAGCGGCGCGGCCGGCGCTCGTGACCACGCACGCGAACCAGTGATTTGTTCGCTGCTCGTATCTCAAAATCGGCAACGCATTGGTGAGACTTCTTTCTTTATTTTGTCACAAAGACTTGTTATATTTCAAATATTTGATACGGGTTTCATACAAAGACACTCTGGTCTGACTCGACTAGAGTCTGACTGAAAAAAAGGTTAGGCGGTCACTACCACAAAAATAAGCATGAGGCTAATCACAACAGCCCATCATCCATTAACCCCCAATTTAACACATTTTCCTCAGAGAATCATCATTGACTAAAAATATACATAATATCGGTTATACATAAGTGTGTGTGTAATAGTTACCCAGCTGTCCGTCCGTGATGGTGATAACGATCTCATCCATTAAGAGATAACGGAATTCAACGTCGTCCTCGACGCATCGCTCTTTCAAAGCCCGCAGGATCTGAACTTGGGGATACTCCTGGCTAATGCGCCGGTCGGTTACAAACCACACCCGAGAGCACATTTTAATACCGAAATACAACGTAATAAATACTAAAAAATGTGTATCTGATAGCGGATTTCAGAGAGCGCGGGATACAGGCTCGGGTGGCAACGGGACTTAAAACAATGGGAAAGCAGACACGGGCTAAGTCAAATTGGCTTCTTCTGTTATTTTTCCCCACCGACTGCTAGTTTCTCCCGTCTCACCCGGTCCAGGATCCCGAAAATGGCTACTCAATTCTCTGCAGATATCGACTGATACCTCCAAAAAGAGGGCACCGTTCAACTGCCCTGTCAGGGAGCAAACAAAAGCCTCCAAACGCTACGCTCAAAGCCGGGGCTCACACATGACTGGAAACTTCAACAAAATGGTGGCGATCAGACGCAGTGATGGAGAGAAGGCGGATCATAGGCTTCCTGGTCTCTCTAGAGGACTAAAAAGCGGTAGTGACGATTAGATTCCAGGCTTAACGCAGGCCGCGCTGCTAAAGAGGTTAGAAACGACGCACGCTGTATTTTCTACCCCGTAATTTTGTTCAAGCACGCGCTAGGTTTACAACGCTCGCGTTTGTAAAGAAAAAAACGGCCAGCCAATAAAAATCGTTGAACATCGTCAGCCAATTAAAACACAGTTTATGTGGAGGCTCGAGTATTTCACTAAGCCAATGAGGATGTGGCATCGGTCGCGCGCTTTGGTGTTTTGGCGCGTGACTCGAGGGGGCGTAATGGGAGCGCGCACTTGCACCGAACCGGTTCAGACCGGGCATAGGCGGGTTTGGTGGGTTCTTCTGGTGTGCGTTTGCGTTTCACTGCATTGAAAGACGAGCGATAATCAAACAATTTTTTGTGACGCAGTGCTTCCTAGAATGTTGGAATTCGTTCCGTGTTTATTCATATTCATTTGTATTACTGATCGTAGCAGCGCTATCCATGTTGTCATACGCCGTCATTGTCATTGTTACAATTTAGATATAATCCATTACAAATGCGTGACATACATAGACAAAACAGCATATCCCGATTAAGTCTGTGTTGTCGATAATAATGGATAGGAAATGCATGCAAAGCCACCTTGTCATATTCGACAGAACCGACACCATAAACCAACTGCACGAGGAGCTTTGCTTTGTTTATGCCATGAATTGCCGCTGTAAAACCGGCAGGTCCGCGTGCTGTGTTTGGGCGCGTTGCGGGGGTGGAGGCGGGGCCTTTGAACATGACGCCATCTTCGTCCAATAGCTAGCCGGAACAAAATGGCCATTTTTAAATCATCTTAGATTGAATATAACAACCGTGTGGTATTATAAACAAACGAAGATTTATACAGAATCAGCATTTAAACAACAGGCTTGGACCAAAAGGGCGTCCCAGCTTATTAAATAAAAAATAAAGTTCTGTCTTGCGTAGAATCCCTTTATCATTCCTCTGTCTGAGTACGGCTATGTGGCACGCCTACAGACTGGGTGCAGTTGGGATCAAGTTAGGATCTTTTTATTTACATTTTGGGGCTTCATTTGCCCTACGGCTCAATGATGTCGACCCTCCCCGAGAGGATGTATCAAACGCTCGTTCTATTTCACTCAGCCAATCAGCTTTTTTTTATTAGTATATCGTGTTCGAACATGGCTGCTGCGATACTTGTGCCCGCAGGGTCTGAACTGCAGAACATAAGTGGCAGCAGGTTTCGGATTTACCGACACTGCCACCCAGCGAAGCGGATGTCCGAAAATATGGATGATTTAAAATATACTGTATACATGTATGTGTGCGTTTATATATATGTGTTTATATATAAGTAGAGTCTCATATGAATTAATCCAAAGGATTCAGCTTCTGGGAAGGCTGTCCACAAGGTTCTTTATCAATAGGTGAGCAAATACTTTTGGTAAATATATATAAATATAAAGTTCGTCTTATCAGAGAATCTTATTTCTCATAGTCTGTGAGTTCTTCATGTGTGTTTTGGCAAACTCTATGCAGGCTTTTATATGTCTTTCACTGAGATGAGGCTTCGTCTGGCCACTCTACTATAAAGCCCCGACTAGTGAGGGGCTGCCGTGATAATTGACTTTTTGAAACTTTCTCTCATCTCCTTACTGCATCTCTGGAGCTCAGCCATACTGATCTTAGAGTTCTTATTTACCACCCCCACCATGACTCTTTCCCCACAATTGCTCAGTTTGGCTGGACAGCCAGGTCTAGGAAGAGTTCAGGTCATCCCAAACTTCCATTAAAGGATTATGGAGACCACTGTGCTCTTAGGAACCTTGAGTGCTGCAGAAGTGCTTTTTGTAACCTTGGCCAGATCTTTGCCTTGCCACAACTCTGTCTCTGAGCCCTCTATGCAGTTCCTTCAACTTCATGATTCTCATTTGCGCTTACAATAAGTTTGCATAAATTTCTACATTTCTGTTTTTTTATGTCAAGATTGGACGCTGAGATTAGACATTAATGAGAAATAAAATGAACTTTTTGATTTTAGCCAAATGCTGCAATGAAACAAAAAATGAAAAATTAAAGGGGCCTGAATACTTTCTGTACCCACTGTATGTACTATTTAAGCAAAAATTATATATAACTTAATTTTATAATATAAATGATAATATATACTTATAGATACCACATTTCCAGAAAAGGCCCTTTGCAAATGCTCATGTGGACAAAGAAGACTTCTGATCTTCTGTTTTATGGTCAGATGAAACAAATATTGAATTGTTTGGCCATTATAATGTAACCTTCATCTTGTGTAAAAAAAGGAGATGCCTTCAACCCTAAAACACTCTCCCCAGTGTTAGACATTGTGGGAACCTATTGATTTTTTTTTAAGCCATTGGACCAGCAAACCTAATCACATAATACATAAAGATTCTCAAAAACAACCTCAGGCAGTCTGCAGAGAAACTTGGCCTTAGGTACCAGTGGACATTTCAGAATGACAACGAACCCAAACAGTCAGCGAAAGTTGTGAAGCAATGGTTAGCAGACACAAATATCAATTTTTGTTAGTTCCAGGTCAGTATATATTGAGTTTCATATTTGTGTTAAATACAGTGTGGCTGGTGTTAATGGCTGTTTGAATTCTTGTGGTTTTATTGCTGTTGCCTGACTTATTCACATTCATTCAGATATCTTTGTAGTGAATCATTTCTTCTAAAATTCCAAACCAACTGTTAGTCTGATGCTAATGTAGCACTATTATGGTACGCTCAACTATGTCTTATATATTATTTATTAACAAAATTGTTATTGTAAATAATTTCAGCAGAGTATTTATTTAAAATACAAAAAAAAAGAATGTTCATGTGTCTATCCAATACATTATATCATCATACCCTACTTTATTCAGTTTAAATACTATTTTAATAGTTAATATTCTAATAAAATTTAAGTTTAAATAATCTAAAAAATCAAAATTTCGCGTTCATGTGCTGGCTGTACAAAAATATGCTTGGAATTTTGGTATACTTAGCAGTAGTTTACAGCTTTGGACTAACATCTGCAACTTGTTAAAGCCCACAGATGCAAATTTATAGCCAGACCCGTGTCCATCACTCAAGATTGCTATTGGTATGACATCTTGCTAGTGATTTCTGTTTGTTGGCAGGTTTTGTATTTCAGTTCCATTATTACATTAAGAAGATCAATATTTATTGCTGGAATTACATCTTACTAGCCGATGCATGAAAATGTGAATATGTATGAAGCCACACTAGACTTTATTTTTGTGTACAGCAATTTTATCAAATCTTCTTCTTCTTCTTTCGGCCTCTACCTTTTATCAGGGGTTGCCACAGCGTGTCAGTCTTTTCCACCTCACTCTGTCCCCTGCATCTTCTGCTTTCACACCCACTACCTGCATGTTTACATTAACCACATCCATTTATCTCCTAGTTGGTCTTCCTCTGTGCCTCCTACCTGGCAACTCCATTTCTAACATCCTCCTACCAATATATCCACTGTCCCTCCTCTGCACATGTCATCAACTGTTTATGAATGCAGATACACCCTAAGCATTAGTTTATGGTAAGCAATGTGCTTTGTTTTGACATGATGCTGCAGGAGGTAAAGGTGTTGGTTCAACGTCATGTTGCCATATCTGCTTCAGTATCTCTTAATATTGGTGCTACAAATCTCTGAATCTCTACTGGTGGGATAGAAAGAACATTAAATGAAATTTAAGGGAACACTACTTTCCAAATATTCCATATGTGTTTAAAAGGGCCAGCAGTATATACATGTTTTAATAAAGAATAATAAAAAAAATACATTCTATTGATTTGCAATGCCAAGGGGACAACTGGGGTGAATCATTCCAGCAAAATAAATACCCCAAAGCATAACATTATTGGTAATGTGTATTGATTTTGTAGTTACAAGTTAAAAGTCTTTAACACTCATGATTTTGTAACTTGTTAATTGAATGTATTAGATCGAAATGCTAGTGACTTGCTGTGGCAACTCCTGAAACATGCATTATTAGGAGTGACCAGGATGGACAGGATTAGGAATGAGAACATCAGCGGGACAGCACAGGTTGAAACATTGGGAGACAAAGTTAAAGAGGGCAGACTGAGATGGTTTGGACATGTGCAGAGGAGGGACAATAGATATATTGGCAGGAGGATGTTAGAAATGGAGTTGCCAGGCAGGAGACAGAGAGGAAGACCACAGCAGAGATATATAGATGTGGTCAATGTAGACATGCAGGTAGTGGGTGTGAAAGCAGAAGATGCAGAGAACAGAGTGAGGTGGAAAAGATTGACACGCTGTGGCGACCCCTGATAAAAGGGAGAGGCCGAAAGAAGAATAAGAAGAAGAAGTGTTAATAACAACTGTGTGATAACGCCTGTGAAGAAAAATTATTTTTTTGCCTCTTGTCAGATGGTATCTTTGTTTGTATCCTGTAAATGAATTCTAGTCACTTTAGTTTAAACAATACGTCTAAATAAAGAGTAATCGGGTCTCTGACGTCAGATGTTTAGAAAATGGATGAAAGTGGTTTGGGCTCCTGTACATTACAGCAATGCAGTACGCCATCTGCTGGCAAAAAGCTTCCTTTTAGTCGTGTGAAAAAAGGAGGACACCATATTATACAGTATATTCAGTTCTTTATCAAGAAATATCTATGTCTAATCATGTTTTTATTAATCTCTGTTAATAATGTGATTGTTAAAACTGTGTATGAAAAAAAATGTATTCTAAATGAAAAAGTTGGCTGAAATGACTTGAGCGAGACGCGTCTTCTACCAATCTCTAACATCAGTCTGAGAAAAGTTTGCATTGG
>JAOUQV010000026.1:4829948-4840088 GCA_028565295.1 Aspidoras spilotus | reverse complement strand
TTTTCAAAATCCCTTAGTACTGCCTAATTTTGTCATCTGCCAATGTCACCCACCCTGCCAGTGCTTATCCACTTTTGCAGCTGTTGGTAGATGCCCTAATCCTGACTTGCTTATATTTCTCTCTTTTATACATTCAGATAAGGATTGGCAGTGTTAAGAGTATATTGAATCAGATGAATTCATGACAGTTCTAAACCAGTTTGCAATCAGTTGCCTTACTTAAAAATATGGGCATGAGGTGACGAAATGCTGGTGTCTGAAGAATTTACAGAGGTGCTGCTTCAGCTGTCCAGATCACAGCAGCTGTGCAAGGGGCTCAGATCAGGAAGAGGATCAATGTCCTTATTCACATCAACATTTGGCCCCCTTCATGTCCCTACCCCAGCTGTCTTGCTTGGCATCTCTTATGCTATCTACACACAAGACATATGCAGGCCAGCATACACACTGCACATATCATGCCACATGCAAAGTGCAATTTAGGTTAGTCCTTTTAGACTCCTAGAATTTTATAGGACTGGATCGTTGTGCCTTTGTTATTGTGTATACAGCTTTGGCATTCTTCCGTAATGATGTCTTCTTCAATCATAAAATAGTCCATTAGTTTGTTATACTTTGCCTGTTAGCTCTTCAATTATTTTTTTTTATTCCTCCAGAGGGTTTACCTTTCCATATACCAGGCTTTTAAATTGTCTGGCTGCGGATGGTGTTAATAATTGAGAATCCTCTTCTAGTAAATGTTGGCTAATGTTCTAAGAGCTGGAGATGACAGGAAAACACATCAGTCAAAAAGAGGAGACCTCTTAACGTCTTGGCTAATGACGAGCAAACTCGCAGGCCACTTCATCATCCTCTGAACGTTTCATTGTCTGTAATGATCAGACAACTATACTCACATACTCTTTCTTGCTTTCCTCTCCATTTTCTTGTTCTCTTTTTCACAAGATGATTTGTGGTTGGAGAAATGTGGACATCTGCCATGTCCAAGTGTCGACCCCCACCAGTCTGTGTAATGCTCCGCCCCCTTACACACACTCCCTCAAGAGATCTCCATCAAGGCCGTCCATATGAGCACAGCAACATTAACATTTTTTTCCCCCGCACTCAATGACACGTACTTGTCCTGGATCGATCAGCATGTAGACTTTATATCCGTTGTGGTTTAGCTTTCAAGGAGCTGTCATGGAACTTTTTGCTCTGGGCCACATCAAATAGCATTGTGAAGCCCCTTAAAAGCTTTATTGAAAAGGTCATTTCTTGTTTGAGAGAGGACTGTGTATGTAGTGGGCCTTTTGGACAAGAGACTAGTGTGTCAGGCTCTAGAGGATCTGTGGATTTGCTTTGGACTTTCATGGGATCATGTATTGGGAGCTGTGGCTGAGTCAAGTGAAGGGCAGAGAAATTGATTGCCTGCTTCTCCAGAACAAAGGTGTGGTAAGCCCTGGCATGGTCAAGTTCCTGTAGGTTCTTTTTGGCATTAAGGTGTTTTTTTTCCATTTACGATTCTTCTGAAGTTACTTATGCTGGGCTTAAGCTTCATATATGGCTTATGTTGGGATTATAAGTATTTACAGTGTGGCAGAATTGAAAGACCATGGCAGGGAATGGTCTTGCTAAGGAATATGAAACATGCTTATGATATTTGCTGAGTAGCATGGGTTTTTTTCTTTTGTTATTTTAGTGTTCACTTATTTCACATGAAGTATCAAATTTTGTAGTTTTTACCCTTAATAGTTTATAGTCTGTTTACGTCCTTTATCTTTTTTTTTTTGGCTTTCAGGCTTTATTCTTTCACACTGCTTTCTGGGTCCTATTACTTTGCTCTACCTCTTCATTCTGTTCTATTCTCCTCCTATTCTACACTTTGCTGTACATACACCTCGATGATAGTTATAAGGCAGCTGCCGAGGCAGGCTTTCTGCATGTCTATAGCCATGTGTCTATGAGTGGTTGGCAAACAGCTGTGGAGGTAGGAGGGGGAATGTAGGCATGCTGGGGGGTGGTTTTGTAGACACTCCACTACACTCCATTTTTACAACAATGCATCCTTGGCTCCTCCTTCCCTCAGCTCCATATACACATATAAATACCAGGCTGAGCTTTAGAGACTTACTTTGTGGCACGCTACCTGATTTATATATGTATGTATAATAAGTTTTGCGAGCAGGAAAATGCCCCTGCGTACTTTAAAATCCGGCAGCAGCTTTGACGAAGAGAGGAGTAGACTAATCGGTACCAGTCAGCAAACGGTGGATTTTTACAATTTCCCAGGTATACACTTAGACTGGTTTTGTGCAGGTTAGGAATGTGTGTGTATCTGGGTGGGCAAGTGGAAGATGTACACAAATAGTGGGTTGTTATCTTTATATTTTAATGGTATTTATTCACAACAGTGATGTTAATGTACTGTATTTCTTAGTTCATGTCAAGTGTGAGGTTTTATGTGAATAATTGCATGTTTTTTGAATTCGATTAGTAGTCGAAATAAAATATTTCCTATGTTGCATTACCGTGTGACTCACATTTCCCACCTTTTTTTCCTTCTCCTGCATTTCTTAATGCTCAGTCATCCTCACTCCCTTTTTACCTCTTTGTGACTTCATCTTAAGCCCTTCCCTGAGGGATTAGTGTTTGACGTCTTCTCTGCGTTCCACACCTTTTCCAGGATTTTTTTTTTGTTCTTGCTGACACTCTCTCTCTCTCTCTCTCTCCCCCTCCCTATTCAGAAGCCCTGCATTGGCCTTTTGGATTGGATTCGTCAGCTCTGACTGAGGCAGTGCGTTGGAGCTCAAAGGAGAACCTTCTGGGTGCTGCTGAAAGTGACCCCAACCTGTTTGTCGCACTTTATGACTTTGTTGCCAGTGGTGACAACACGCTGAGCATCACGAAAGGTATGATGCAAGCAGAAGAAAGACTTTGCATCTCTCTCTCTGATCACTACTATTCTGACTGGTTGCATAGTGTACAGTAAAATTGTTTAAAACATTATAATGTATTTTTGTTTTACTCTACCAAGTGGAACACCCAAATAAATTGAAGTATTTTTAATTACACACTGATGCCACCTTCTTGGCATTAATCTACAGTATGTAGTGCAAGACAGGGGCCACTGAAGGCACTAATGCCAGAGCATTACCTATAGCGAGTGGATTAAAAAAAAAAGCCTGGCGTAATCAAAATGAGGGCAATAGAGCTTCGTAGCTTTGTTTTATTCTCTGTATATTTTCTGTGCTCTAGCACAGTCTGCCAGGGGCCCAGTGTTGTCTGACTGGTCATGACGAGAAGAAACTGTATCTGAACTGCTGGAGTTGGGTTTGTCGAGTCACTGGCGCCATGTGATGTAATTTGCTGTAATGGAGCTTTAAGAAGACTATTAGTTTATTGTAAAATGAGATGGTCTTGACTGTGTCATTGATGCTGTGAAAGAGAGGGATAATGGAGCTGAGCTGAAATAGGCACAGATGTCGTGTGGGGTTTGTTAGGCTTCGGACTACTGCATCCCAACGTGACTAAATACTTTTTAATTTTTTTTAAAGTAAATTGAATGCACTTAGCTATAATAATCACAAAAAGACACATTTCTCACTAGTACAGTGCTTAGCATAAAAGTAACGTGCAACCAGATGCCTGCAATAAATATTACCTCAGTGTAGCCAGGGTTAATAGTTAATTAATAATAATAATAATAATAATAATAATAATAATAAGTAAAATGTTTATAGTGCTTTTCACAACCCCAAGGTTTATATTCATTAATATTAAATGGTAATATACAGAGCCTAACAGACAACCTAGAGTTATTTAATTTCAGTTCAATTTATTTATAAAGCACTTAATAGATAATAAATAGAATGATGGAGAATAAATCATCCCTGTCCACATCAGAGAAAGCCAAATTTGTTGCGAAGTAATGCTCAGTGACACATTACAAATAAATGTAAGAAAAACATGGAGTAGATCTGGTTAGGAGCTGCAGCCAACAACATATAGTTTATACAGTATAATAGTTTAACTTCTAAACATATACAGTGCACACCATACACACCAGCAAAGCCCAAAATGGTTAACTTTACTAGGTTCAGGTTTTAACCACTTTTTTCCCCACTGTCTGTCTCAGGAGAGAAGCTCAGGGTACTGGGCTATAACCAGAATGGCGAGTGGAGTGAGGTTCGCTCAAAGAACGGTCAAGGCTGGGTTCCCAGCAACTACATAACACCGGTGAACAGCCTAGAGAAGCACAGCTGGTATCATGGACCCGTGTCTCGCAGCGCAGCTGAGTATCTCCTTAGCAGCCTCATTAACGGCAGCTTCCTGGTGAGGGAGAGCGAGAGCAGCCCGGGCCAGCTCTCTATTTCCCTACGCTATGAGGGTCGAGTCTACCACTACCGCATCAATACTGGCTCTGATGGCAAGGTGAGAGTACAGAAACATTATTCAGTATTTATTCTGATAGTTGTATTTAATATCTGTATATTTACATAATCTGCCTACAATAAGCTCCTGTCTAAAATCATTTTAAATTATGACATTGGAGGTTTGTATTTTTTTTCCAGGTCTACGTAACGTCCGAGAGTAGGTTCAGTACATTAGCCGAGCTGGTCCATCATCATTCCACTGTAGCGGACGGTTTGGTGACAACACTGCACTACCCAGCCCCAAAATGCAACAAGCCCACCGTGTATGGTGTCTCTCCCATCCATGACAAGTGGGAGATGGAGCGCACAGATATCACCATGAAGCACAAGCTAGGAGGAGGCCAGTATGGAGAGGTCTATGTGGGTGTCTGGAAGAAATACAGCCTCACTGTTGCAGTTAAAACGCTCAAGGTTTGTCTCAAGGCATATGCTTTGTTCTTAGACATCCACAAATAGCTGATTATGATTTAGTTTGCTGGTGTAGTACTGTTGTTTGAGTAGATACAATATATTCAGATTTTATATTGCAACCCGCTTTCATCCTAGGAAGACACTATGGAAGTGGAGGAGTTTCTGAAAGAGGCATCAGTCATGAAAGAGGTGAAACACCCCAATCTAGTCCAGCTGCTTGGTTAGTATTCAACAAATCAGCCATCTTGTATTTAATTTAATTTCAGTGACCAAACGTTTGATGATGGTTATGTGTAATTGTACATACAAAACTTTTTAGGTGTGTGCACACTGGAGCCTCCTTTCTACATAGTGACAGAGTACATGCCCCACGGAAACCTGCTGGACTACCTCCGTGAGTGTGACCGTGAGGAGGTGAACGCTGTCGTACTGCTCTACATGGCTACACAGATCTCCTCTGCCATGGAATACCTGGAAAAAAAGAACTTTATTCACAGGTAATAATTAAACATTCTTACAGTGCATGAGTCCTGTATGTAAATGAAGGGGGTTTTAATCTTCTTCCTCTTCTTTTGCCATATTTCTCTCTCTCTCTTTCTCTCTCTCTCTCTCTCTACCTTTCTCTCTATCTCTCTCTACATCTATCTCTCTCGCTCTCTCTCTCTCAGGGACCTGGCTGCAAGAAACTGTCTAGTAGGGGAGAACCATGTCGTGAAAGTGGCTGACTTTGGCCTGAGTCGGCTGATGACAGGAGACACGTACACAGCACATGCTGGTGCCAAGTTCCCTATTAAGTGGACCGCACCAGAGAGCCTGGCTTACAACACATTTTCTATTAAATCAGATGTCTGGGGTTAGTCTGTCTCTTGTATTTACTTTTCTTTGGAAATTATTTCTCATTTGTGAAAATATTAGGTACTAATATTAGTACTAATGACTTATTGTCCTCATGACCTTTATATTATTTATATATTATTGTGTCTGTCCTTTAGCATTTGGAGTGCTTCTGTGGGAGATTGCAACATACGGTATGTCTCCATACCCTGGTATTGACCTGTCTCAGGTTTATGACCTGTTGGAGAAGGGATACCGAATGGAGCAGCCAGAAGGCTGTCCCCCAAAGGTCTACGAACTCATGAGAGCATGTGAGTATACTGCACACTACACCCTGTCTATTTAAGTTTCCCTACTGATCGTCTGAACATGTCAACTTTGACTTGTCTTTGTCGTGTGTTTATAGGTTGGCAGTGGAGTCCACTAGACAGGCCCTCATTTGCAGAAACCCACCAGGCCTTTGAGACGATGTTTCATGACTCTAGCATATCAGAAGGTAAAATTATACTCTGTCATGTCAATGTCATGTTTAAGGCTTAGATACACTTTATTAATTACAAGTGGTGCAGTTATTTGGCTGGATCATGAGCTTATTGCATAATAAACATTTATTTTAAAGAAGCAGACTTATTCATCAAAATGTTGATCAACTTTATACATTCATAGAGTTCAACCAGATGTTCTCTTTCTCATCCGTTGCAGAAGTTGCGGAGGAACTGTGCAAGACTGCCTCTTGTGGTAAAAGTGGTGTAGTGCATTCCTTAAGTCATGATCAACCCCTTGTGCCCTCCAAGTCACGGCCACAGAAAAAGCACTCAGATAATAAAGAGAACATGGAGGCTCTTGAGAGTCGGCATGAGCCTGCAGCTCACGGTCCTTCAGGTATACCAGCTGATCTTCACTTAACACGTCTCCAGCGCAAACTCAAGAGAATGGGAGTGGTGTTTCTCTTGGAATAAAAGAGACGCACTTTAAAATTACACCCTTAAAATGTATATATATATATGTGTGTACTACAGGATATATATTCCTATTATTATTAACTTTAATATTATTATTTATTCAAGATGTTAAATATTCAACTATAACATTGCTTTATTGTACATTGATAAAGCTGTAATTGAATGCATTAAAAGATGCTAGTTTGGCATGTGTTTTTTTAAATAACATATGGTCTCTAATAATTTCTTTTTGTTATAATTCTGTGGTTTTGCTGTAGTTTGCTTTCTTGCATCTTTCAGTTTGGTGTTATTTATTTGTTGTTTTGTCCCATTTTTTTTGTCCAACACGTATTAAGCATGCACAAGCACCTAACACACCCAACAATACCCCATAACACACCCAACAATACCCCATATACCCATCAGCATGTTGACCTGTGCTTTGATTAATCACAAATTAATGTCATTTGTGTAACATTATTTATGTATTACATGTATAACATGGTTTAAATACTGTCTTTTGTGGATTTAATTCATTTTTTATTTTCATGTGTGTTTGAAAGAAGTCACTTATATACAGCGCGTGTCCTTTTCTTTACACTGATGTCGATTATCAGATGCGCTAATCCATAGTGACTTACCAAAATGCTTAGTGATTAACTTGGAATGTTAAATATAGTGCATGTAGGTTTGCACTCGAGGTACCAACTACCCACATGTACTTAGATTTAAAAATAAACCCTAATTAGCCCTTTATTTGTTCACCTCCATGTAAGAAGCTTTAGTTTGACAGCCTTTGGTCAACGTTTGCTTCATCCTCAGATGGTCTCTAAAAGGCAGGTGTGGCAGGGCTTTTTATTTCAATACTTTTGCTATATAAAGCTACACTCATGTTCATACAGTAAAGTTCTGGCCCAGTTCCAGACTAGGTTCTGAGTTTTCAAACTCAAGCTTTGTGCTCCAACACTTGGGTAACATTATATTTAGGACTACTAATTTATGATCACAAAAGAAGACTTTAAAACACACACCATAGTCTCACTCTCGTCTGCTTTATTTATACTTCAGCATCACTTAAATTAGCTTAAATTAGTTAGTTAGCTAGTTAATTAGAATATGTCCACCCAGAGGGAGTACTGCTTCTAATTACAGT
Source organism: Aspidoras spilotus (assembly GCA_028565295.1). Lineage (NCBI taxonomy): Eukaryota > Metazoa > Chordata > Actinopteri > Siluriformes > Callichthyidae > Aspidoras > Aspidoras spilotus. The sequence continues at coordinate 4,832,334 of JAOUQV010000026.1, read as the reverse complement.
AAAGATAGGTCATTTACCGAAGCTTTGTAATTAAAACTAAACATGTGGATAATCAAGGTTCTGGCTCTTATGTAATGGAAACAGCAGGATTTAGGTTTTTTCGAGTAACTATTAAAAGTAAATAATGTGCCAACACAGATCTAATCACTAATCACGGATCTATATATTCTTTCTTGATATACTATAATGTATTTTTACATTTCTTCACTAACCAGAGTTCTTTTCCTGTGTTGGGCCTCTTAGCCTCTCTGCTGATAGGTGATGGTCGTTCCAGCAGCTCTCCCGCTCTACCCCGGAAACAGAGAGACAAATCTTCTACTGGCTTGCTTGAAGACCCACTGGATGCCACATTTACTCGTGATCGCAAAGCTGGCTTCTTTAGCTCCTTCATGAAAAAGAAATCATCAGCAACTGCTTCCACATCTCAGCCTCAACACAACCTCCACATGACCCCCAGCAACTCCTTTCGTGAAATGGACACACAATCTGTCAAGAAGTACGAGCCCACAACTGCTTTTGGTGGTCTTCCTCCTTCACTGCCTCAGACAGATGGCCTTGGTTTTTCTCCATCTCATGGAGAAGGAAACCATGTTCAGTCACGGTGCTGCGGAGCCACTTTTGGGCAGAAGGTCACTGGGTCAAACTCTTCCACCTGTACTCAAGTGGGCAGCAGCAGTAGTTGGGCAGGACTTGCAGGCTTCTTCACACCACGCCTTATCAAAAAGACCTTGGGGTTGCGAACCGGTAAGTCATCTGGGACTGATGATGGGAGTGGGGGAGCAAGACCTTTTCCTCGTTCAAATTCAACATCCTCGATGTCATCTGGACTTCCAGATTTGGAACGAATGGCATTAACACTGCCAAGGAATCGTAACAAGCCACCACTGGAGCGCACAGTGTCCACCAGTTCACAGCCTGAGAATGCTGTCCCACGTCCCTCAGAGCCCTCGCCTAGAAAGGTCGATGAGGGCACAGCACAAATTCGGGACAGACCCAAAGCTAAACTTCTGCCACGTGCTGCATCAGTGGGCACTGGAGCAGCTAGAGCACCAGGGGTTGGGAGTGAGGCAGAATCTGATGGTCATACTCAGGGAAGGGTAGGGCAGGATGATAAGCCAGTCTGGTCTTCTCCATCTAAAACTTTTGTTGGCCCACACAATCATAAAGTCCCCGTCCTGATATCTCCTACGTTAAAGCCTGGAACTGCTGATTCACAGCTTGTTGGTGTAGACTCGCAGGGTAATCGTTTCAAACTTCTTGCTGACAGTGGCAGTGATAGGCCACGACTGATTAAACCCAAGTGTGCCCCACCTCCTCCACCCACATTGCGTTCACTGCAACATGGTTATAGTGCAGATAGTTCAGACGAGGCGACTAACATGAGCCCCGAGATCAATGGAGATGGATTTAAAAGGTCAGGGAGAGCGTCATTGGGAGGCCGACCATGCATGCCGCCACCACAAGCACCTCCAGCATCTGCAGTTTTCCCTGGAAATGCAACCACAAGCAAGATGGCTAATGGCGGTACTACGTCTGCTTCTGCAAAGTTGACGCTGAGACGGACTCGGCAGCAGGTGGAACGAATGCCACTGGACAAAATCAGTAAAGAAGTTCTGCTAGAGTGTGCGGAGTGCCTGAGCATTGCGCTCCACAGCAGTACAGAGCCATGTTCCAGCAACCAAGTCTTGGATGCTGGCCACCAGTTGCTCGACTACTGTTCAGGCTATGTAGACTGCATCCCACAAATGCGGAACAAGTTTGCCTTCCGTGAGGCATTGGGGAAGCTGGAACTCAGCCTCCAAGAACTGCGGGCTTCTTCTGCAGGTGGTGGAGTTGGACTGGGTGCAAGTGGGACAAGTCCCGCTCTGGACAACTTGCATTCTTGCATAAAAGAGATCAGCGATGTGGTGCAAAGGTAGTTGGTGGAATCACATACAACCCCACTACCTTCATAAGAGTTTTTATCAATTTTTAAGTATTGTTTTGTAAACGAATGCTGACAGGATGGCTTATACAAAGTACCTCAGTCAAAATCACTACACCCCCTCTGTCATTGTTTACAGTGGACTGTGTAAATACGCTTGTTGTCCAAAATGAATCACATACAGTGTCTTTTGCCCAGGGTTTGCCTACTTACATTGTGATCCAAACAGCCTATATCTTACAGTAATTGAGACTACTCAGCACATGTGAACCTGTTGTTTGATTCATTGATATGATTATGATAGAAAGATTGCAAAGTATAATTAATTATCACATGTATTATTTTACTCATTAAATGTAAATGTGATTGCGTCTGAATGCACAGCGAACCCATCACATAGAAGTAGATCAGGCATGTCCCAGCTCTGAACATACCTTCAGTTCAATAATCACAGTATATTTG
>JAOUQV010000026.1:4796423-4808357 GCA_028565295.1 Aspidoras spilotus | reverse complement strand
ATCAAGGAGTGTTTGAAGAAGGAAAATGACATGTTTGGAATCTTTTTGTTTTATTTACACCTGTTTATCAGGTTGCATCACTGAGTATCACCGATTTTCATTTTTATAAGTGTTTTAAAATTTACAAGTGTTTTAAAGGATATGGCCTGTCATGTGGCTTATGTCAGCAAACTGTCCAGGTGAGCGCTGACACTGTAAAAACTCTTATCACCACGCCATTAAATTCTGGGCCAATGTCTCTACTATATCATAATATTTTTGATGAGCAGAACAGATATAAATATAGGAGAGCACTACAACTATTCATAACTAATGCTACAAACTCGATTCCAAATAAAAATACGTTTAAATAAAATAGATCTATGAGAAGCAAGTACATTTAATCAAGTTATGCTGCTTTTTAAATGTGTTGTTCATGTTTTTTTGCGCGTGCTGGAGTTATTCTCACAATCCATCATTTTGCATGCTTGTTGCCTACAACTTCCTCGACTTACTATAGACATTGTACACTTAAAGATTAAGTTTGCGTGTGCAAATACTGTAAAAGGCAATGATCTCACTCCAAAGAATCAGCACTCTCGGTAGAAGCATTTGTAGCTAGGAAGAATAAGAGAATTAAATCGGTATAATCATTGTGATACAGCAGTTAAGGAAATGTGGAGTGTGTTAAAGTACAAACTCTGGCTAGCTATAGAATCATAACTAAAATGGAGATCCAGAAGTTAACACAGACATTAGGGCTCCATGAAACATGAAGCAACCAGCCACTCCACACCGTCAACAACCTTGAGTGAATGCTTGAGTTACTTAGATACTGTAGCACAAGACCATATAAAAATGTATAGTTTAATAATAAACTAAATAATAATGGTGGGCTGTTCCTGATCTTTAACCTGAATCGGTATGCTAGTAAGGCCTTCAGAATAATATTATTCTGCTGATTACTTTAAAAGTTTAAGTGTTTTAATTTTTGTAAGTGGGCAGCATGGTGATGCAGTGGATAGTGCTATGGCCTCACAGCCAAAGGGCCCGAGTGGGGCGACCTGAGAATTTCTGTGTGAAGTTTGCCTGTTCTCCCTGTTTTCACGTGGGTTTTCTCCGGGTGCTCTGGCTTCCTCCCACAGTCCAAAAACATGCACACTTGGTAAATTGGAAATGCTTTTCATTAACTTGTGTATTGATATGTGGTTTTGTGTATGATATGAGACTTGTGTACGAGTATGACCATGTTCCTGTCATTAGAATAGCCACTGGTGCTGAGGATGACGTTAAACAATATAAATAAATATTTTTTTACACTGAGTAGTATTTTCCAGTCAATATTTTGAAAAAGCAGTCTAACGAGAGTGTGAGCAGGTGCACTGCCGGTCGGGACATTCACAAGCTGAACAAGTTAATGTTGACTTCGATTACACAATGCATTAAGCGCATGTGTTTTATATATGTGTGTGTGGGCATCAGTGCATTTGTTTGCAAACTGGCAAGTTAACTGATTCTGGCTGTGGGAGAGTCACTAGTCTGCTGCTAATGTGTTCTCTGTTGGCAGCAGTATTCTTCAATATTCATCAGCGTCTGTGAAGTAGAAGCTGTTGCGTGTCACATCATACGTTTTTCAACACATTGCGATAGTTGGCCGCACAGATGTGATTGGGATAAGCTGACTGAGCATCCCAATGTTTAAGAACCTCTGTATACACACAGTACTGTAGCCAGTGCAGTAACGACATCGTCACAATACATCCATGTATCTATCAAGTGTAAAAACACTTTCACTTGCTACTGCAGAATGCTCAGCTTCAGTTTAAAATTAATTTTCAGTCTGCATTAATAATACTGTAGAGTTTTACTCATCTCTGTTTTAATATAGAATTATTAGAGAGCACAGTCACATCTGTGTCACATCTGACTGGTGCCACTTGTGAAATGCCTGGATAGCTGCCATATTTCAAATGAATGATTTGCTCACTGATATGGGGCTGATACAAGGCTTTTAACACCTGAATAAATCCATTTGCTAAACATATTAATGAATAGACTATGCAGTTTTCTTATCTCTTTCGGTCGTTGTGCAGTCTCTCCCACACACGCATCTAAACGAGAATTCAAATCTTTTAAGGATACAAAATCTTTTTGTGTAGTGATTGAGTCAGCAGGTTAAATTCATAATGAGTTCACAATTCACCAGGGGCGTGAGTCTGTCCTTCACGAGTCAGAAATGACTCCATTACTTAAATTTACTGCTCTGCTCTACAAAGACACATGCACATAAATGAGCTTAATAAGCCACATATGAGAATGATCTCGAGACTGTTTCTTTTTGTGGAAAGAAAAAACTCCCTGAGAAGACGAAATCTTCAGAGGAACCGGCCTCAAACAGGAAATTTGGGTTTTAATCGATTAATAACCTGAAAAGTGTCTGTAATGGAGCATGTAGAAATTAAATTGAATATAACTACTGGGTAGAAGCATGCCCATTGGAGCTTTTACTTGAAGTTTTCCGCCTGATAGGGGTAGAGTCCAGAGACCATCAGTGCACTGTGGCTAAAAAACCGGCACTGTAGCTCCAGGCTCCATGGCTATAGTTGCTCAAGTTGCACTGTTCAATCATAGCCGGTAAATATTGCCATCTGCTATCCAGTGAACAGATCAACGGCTTATATGAGAGCAAATTGGGACGTACTCACCAATTCTGGGGCAGCCCTAGGCTTGTGGGTAAGGAACCAGTTCTGAGACTAGAAGGTTCCCGGTTTGTGTCCCAGTACAGCTAAGTTTTGGCTGAAGTGCCTTTGGCCAAGGAACTCCCAGCTTCTCCCTGGTGGTGCTCAGGTCTCCGGGCACATATGCCAGTGACCAGTGTGTGTGTGTGTGTAAAATATGTGTATAATATGTGTATTTCACTGCACAGATGGGTTAAATGACCATAAACTTTATAATGAGCACTGTAGGAAAGCTAGTGGTTAGTCTAATGACTCTGACTGGTGCATATTCACCATTGCATTGGACATACAGTTGCATCTCAATAAATTAGATCATCAAAATGTTGATTTATTTACGTAATTCATTACAAAAAAGGAAATGCATACAGTGTTTCCTTGCTACTTTGTGGTTCGATTATTGCGAATTCGCAGTTTCGCTGATTAAAAAAAAATATTAAAGTAAAATATTTATTGTGGAATTTTTGCTGTTTCGCAGATTTTGCATAGTACAAACTGTATAGTAATGCAGAGTTTTGATGAATTTTGCATAAAAATGACAAAATGTATAAAATATATTTGAAATATTGATTCTAACATATTTGGGGTCTGTATTAGAGTTGCTGATTGGCTTTGTAACCGTCGCAGGCTCTTTACTTTTGCTGTGCGCAGCATCACCATCTCTTCCCTTTCACTTCACATTGGCATCTGATTGCTGTGTGCCTGTAGGAAGGATTTTTAAAGACTTATCATATTGTATAAATATTAAAATACCTATGGTGCCCCTACTTTGTGGATTTTCACCTCTCGCAGAGGGTCCTGGAACCCAACACCCTTGATAAGTGAGGGAAAAGTGTATTATAAAGATACTTTACAAACACTGCGATCTATTTCAAGTGTTTTTGTTATTGTTGAAGATTATGTCTCACCGCCAACAGAATACCAAAATTATTATCCCCAAAAATTAGAATATTTAAAAAAAAAAAACCCCTGCAAAGGCTTCGTTTATAATGGTCCCTTTATTTGGTTCAGTAGATTACACAATCATGCGTAAGACTGCGGACTGGACAAATGTCTAGAAGGTAGTCATTGACACATCGACAGAAAAAGGTGCACAAGCAACCGGGATAACCACAGCTTTAAAAGGATAGTCAAGAAAGGGTCATTAAAAATTTTGGGGGAGATTCACAACGGGTGGACTGCTGCTGAGGTCAGTGCTTCAAGAGTCACCACACACGGACGTATCCAGAACATGGGCTACAACTGTTGCATTCCCGTGTTTTAAAAAAACTCATGACAAGGAGACAACATCAGAAATGCCTTACCTAGGCCAATGAGAAAAAGAACTGGACCGTTGCTCAGTGGTCAAATGTGTTGTTTTTTAGATGAAAGTAAATGTAGCATCTTTTTGGAAATCAAGGTCCCAGAGTCTGGAGGCAGAGTGGAAAGGCACACAATTCAAGCTGCTTGAGGTCTAGTGTGAAGTTTCTACAATCAGTGATGGTTTAAGGAGTCATGTCATCTGCTAGTGTAGGTCCACTGTGTTATATCAACACCAAAGTTGGTGCAGCTGTCTACCAGTACATTTTAAAGCTCTTCATGCTTCCCTCTGTTGACATCTTTTTGAAGATAAAAATTTCATTGTCCAGCAGGATATGGCATCTGTCCACAGTACTAATAGTATCAGTAGTACCAATACCTGGCTTAATAATGACAGTATCACTATGCTCGATTGGCCAGCAAACACAAGTGTCCTAATCTCTATAGAGAATCTATGGTGTATTGTCAAGAGGAAGATGAGAGGTGCCAGACCCAACAAGACCCAGACCACAAAGGCTGCTATCAAAGCAACTTGGGCATCCATAACACCTCCATGCCATGCGGTATTGATGCAGTAATTTGTGCAAAAGGGGCCCCGACCGAGTATTGAGTGCATTTAGTGTACATACTTTTCAGTAGATCAAAATATCTGCATTAAAATTCCTTTTAAAGTTGGTCCTTTTTTAATATTCTAATTTTCTTATGTAATGATTTTGGGTTTTATGTCATTGTCTGTAAGCAATAATCATTAATAACAGAATAAGCACTAGAAACAAATCACTGTGTTTGTACTGAATATATATAATGTATAAATTTCACAGTTTGTATTGAATTTCTGAAATAAATGAGCATTTTGATGATATTTTAATTTATTGAGATGCACCTGTGTTTGGGACTATTTATTTCTATTTACATGCTAAAGCTATGGCTAGCATTTTACCACGTTAGTTGTGTGATCCATGCTGCCCTGAGAAACTGCATGAGCTAAGTCTGTTTGTTGTTATCTTTGATGAGGAAATCTGCTGAATCTGTTCTGTCGCAGCGTGTTACACTGATGCAGTGCCAGGACTGCCGTGGAGGAGAGATTGCGCTATAGAGTATGCACTTCCTGTCTCTGTGTCTCTTCTTTCTCTGCATATCTACTTTATTTTTCTGCCTGCTCTCATCTTTCTCGACCTGTCCAAGGAAACACTTTCTCATACGGATATGTTTTCTGACGGAACAAATGTCTGCGCTCTGTTTTTTATGTTCATTGTTTCTTTCATCTTTTGTTTTATTCTGCATCATCCTTCCATTGTCTCCTCCCCCATCCGCCTCCTTACAAAGCCCAGACTTGACTGTGCCAGGTTGGACATAGGCCAGCCCTCTGTGGCCTGTGACTCTATTTGCCCACTCTTGGGTTGTTTAGCCAGGTTTACAGTAAAAATACTTCTTAATCTGTATGTGGTTTAAAATAGATGATTTAATCTTTATATGGGTTATATCTAGTATTAAAATGTGGTACTGTTTTTTTAAGGAAGCATTTGTTGTTACCAGATTTGTCTGCAAATATATTGGTATGATGTCAGTACCCATGATGATATCATACCTCTGTTTTAATGCAGTAACCTAAACCTTACTAAGGATAGCAACAAATTGCACGTAAGCAGATAGAAAGCGGTTCATTTTCTGAAAATACCATGCTTGCTGTGTTATCAGGTGACGTCAGGAGACATCCATTACACCCAACTCGAAATTGCATTAGCATTTGTAATGGAAATATCTCTCACGTTTAGCACATGAAAATTAAATTAGTTGCAACTTCCTTTCAACTGAAATGGAATTATCTGTCTCATCTGTGTCTCGCAGTCTGCAGCCGTACACACAAAATCATCAGTATTAATGAAACACAACAAAATCACCCGTATATATCAAACAATATATCACTTCTCATATAATGGGCCAGTAACAGACTAAGCTCCTTTACCTCCTTCTCTCCACTCAATGCCCGTCTGTGTTTTCTCGCTTCCTCCCACAGGACCAGTTCGAGAACCTTGACAAGCACACTCAGTGGGGCATTGACTTCCTGGAGCGCTATGCAAAGTTTGTGAAGGAAAGGCTTGAGATAGAGCAAAACTATGCAAAACAGTTGCGGTGAGTATTCTAATAATAACCCCATCTTTAACACTTCACTGCACATAAGAATTTTTATGATGGACAGTCATTATTGTGCCTGCAGACATTTTAGGAGCTCATAAAACAGCAGGTTCTCTGATTCAAAGTGTCTTTTAGCTATTTTCCGTCAGTTGTCTTGCATCACATCTGCTAACTAATATTTGTGAAAAGAATATTATTGATAGTGGGGGTAAAAACACAAAACGGGAGATAAGGACATGGTGTTCCTGAGCTGCTGAGCTCAATACTTAATGACATATTGATTCGTTGACCACTTCAAATGAGTTTGTTTGCACGGCAGTTCTTACAATGGACAGCATAATGAAAATCTGGTTGTATATTTCAATACAGAATGAACATGCCAAAGACTGCATCTGAATGGGGGAAAACCCTCGAAGACAGCAGGAGAAACAAATCGTAACAGGAGCCAGACTCAAAAAGACTGGCTAATAGTGGATATCATTATTGCACAATCTGAACTGTGCTGGAGCGCTCAGGACAGTCAGCAATACAAGTGTTGCAAGTAACTGCATGTACCTTGCTGTTAAATTTTTCTGTCAGAGAGGTTGAAATCCAGAAATTTTACACCTTAATAAACCTGGTGAACAATCATCAGATTAAGAACACCTAATGGGTGGAATTTGATAACTGGTAAAGTGCCCCAAATTGTCATATAGGGTGTTAATCTGTCCACTGCACAGCAGAAGGCAACATTTTCCAGCTGCACTTGTGGGATTTTTTCATAGCACAATATCACAGGGATACTAAGAGTGGAGGATCCATCAACAACCATACAGCCAAGGTCACACATTGGCTGACCATGTGCGGTTACCCCAAAAGGCAATTAACAAAAAGCTTAATTCATCAATAAGATGGCTAGCCCTTTATAAGATTGATTGTTTAGTGTATTATATGTTCAATATTCACATTTAGAGGATGTTTGTTGATTTATAGCAAGAATAAAATATATTCTCAAGGAGTAAAAGGTACCCATGTGATATAAGTATAGCTGCAGCTGAGGCCTATCCCTACCCCCTCTCATCCCTGTATTTAAGGAATTGAAACATCCTGCCCTCCCTCTAAGATTTTCACTGTTGCCTGGTTACAGCAGCTGAGTTTTGGCCCTCTAATGTCTTGTCATACTGTGGCAAAAAACACACGTCATCATACAGTATGCACGATCAGAGGTCTCTGGTAAAGACGTTGGTGTATATACATCTGCCTTTGAGGCAACATCCATCTGAGGGACAGTCTGGGATATTATCAGAGGAGGGTTTTTCATTTGCATTTTAAAGGAAAATCTCAGACTATTGTCATATTGACTGCCAGTGAACATTCAATTGTCCATACACAGTTTATTTGGTCTATATGTTGTATACACAAGGAAAAGTTTATCTATAGGCTCTAACTACCCTCATATGTGGTGTTTAATAATACTATATTATTTTGTTATTTATTATATACAAGGTTGAGTTACAATTGGTTATATTTACAGTATATATTTATAAATCCTGTTGATCGATGGACAAATTGTTCTGTAAAACAGAATTGGTGTATTTGCTTTTCTGAAAGTTGATTAAAATTAATTTTTCATTTATATCTGAAATGATTAATCAACGTAATTGTCAGCATTACAGCAGACTTTCCATCTCTACATTTCATTTGTTTATAATATTTGCTTAGTTAGATATTAGAACTGACAGTTATCAAGCATAGGCTTAGATTATTTCCTTGGTTTGTATGAGTGGAAGCAGCTCTTTATGATTTAATGTGGCTTTTGGTGTATGCGACAGTATTATTTTAGTTTTTATTTGGCTTCAGGTCAGTACCAGGCGCATTCCTTTTGTAATGGTGAACAAAGCCATACATTTCATACTTCTGCAACATAACAGCCCCTCGCCTGGGGCAGAGGCTGCTATTTTAAGTTAAATATTAAGCATTGCTATTTTTAAAATAATTTTTAAAAATTAAAAAAGTTTCAGATTTATGTTTTAACTGTCATTATTTCAATAATATGGTATTGTATGATAAGCCAAAGACATTCACAAAGATGCAGAAAGATGGAAGACATGACAATAATAATCGTCCAATTAGTTGTCTGCCAAAATGATTATTAGTTGCAGCCCGATTCTATAGCCAGTGTGCAAGTGATTCTTCTGTACACTTTTAGATTTAGACCCTTGTATATGAGATTGTGTAGTGTCCTTTTCCCATGCAATGCCCATGGTGTTTGTTTTATGGATGATCTTGACATAATGAGGAAGCGTAATGTTTCCCGTCGGTGTAATAATCGTAGCTGTGCTCTGTAGGGGGAAGTGTTTTCTATCTTTAACCTGTTTTTCTGCATGTTCATTAGAGGAAGTGTGTGTATTGGAAGTATGGTGTGGCATTATGGTGTGGGAAGAGAACTGTTCTAATACTCCTCCGCCACAGGTACTATATCCATTATTTTATTTCTGAAGAAAGGAACATGCCTAAGCACTGCAGACTGTCTATTCTCAAGACCTCTATTTTATCAGAAGTATATCCATTTTCCATGAATCCGTGGGTAAAAGTGAAACAGAGGGAGAGGAAATAAATATATAGTTTGAGTTCCCTGTTAGCGCTTTCACATTTTGCTCTGGCGTTTTAAAAATCATGCACACATTATTAAATATGTTAATTATTGCTTTAATTGTGGACCAACAGGAACCTGGTGAAGAAGTACTGCCCAAAACGAGCCAAAGATGAAGAGCCCAGGTAAATTTATTCTTGTAGCATGAACTACTTTTAACTGTGATTCTAACATTGCATCACTTTCACAGACCCCTACATTCTGAAGCCCTGGGAAATCTAACCTGCTACTAACTCTCCTGGCTTTTTACAGCAGTGCGCACTCTACCAACTGAGCTATCCAGCATTGACATGAGATTTCTGGAAATTATTATGTCCTTATAAATGTTCCAGTTATTAAAGCTGTGACTGTTGTGTTTTCTAATCCCAAGCGCAGCATTTTTCAAGCTCAGAATGTACAGTAGCTTAGAAGTCTATAGTTTACACCAGTATTCCACAGAGAGAATGAGATCTGCGTATCAGTGCTTTATATTTTAAGTGCAATAGACTCGATAGCATTTGATTTTTGCTGTTTCACTCCTTCATAGCCTGTGCCTTTCTGTTATTTTCCACCAGTAAAGTGTCTGTGGGAGGCCTTGATGCCACGTCGTAGTCTGTCAGTGAGCCGTAAGCTAGAGCTCAGAGTTGAGCTGTAGACAGTGTAGGGAGTATCGGCTAGCTGTCGCTTCAGGAGCCTCCCTTTCGCTCTAATGAATTCCATTAAACGTGCATCATTAAACTTGAAGTGCTCCGGTCATTAGAACATTCCTCGACGAGCTATTGGAGTGGGAGGGATATTAATATGGCCTGGCACTCAGTTTGATGATGAATTGCATGCACCTTCAAAAACATCCTCCTCCCTGCAGGACTTTGTGTGTTTGTGTATTAGGGCTTTAAACAAAGTGAGCAGGTCAAGCTTATCTGCCTTGAAGTCAGTCAACATCTACTGACTCCTGTGCTCAAGCACATACTGTATACTGCAATAAAGTGTGTGTGTATTTCTTTGTCTATGTACAGTATGTCTGTGTGTTGCTCCTTCTATCCGTCTATGTATGTTTGTGTGTGAGCATGAATGTATGTCTGTGTTTTGGAGTTTGAGTAGTGGTTTGATGTCTGTGTCAGTTTGTCAGTGTTTGTGTGTTTTTCTGGGAACCACTAAGAACATCAGGGTGTTTCTATCTGATCATTTATGAACACATTAAGTTATTGTGTGTGTGTGTGTGTGTGTGTGTAAATAGCAGTGTCATGCAGTAAAGGTGTGAATTAGTGATTCATAAGTCTTACCTCTTCTTTTCACTGAGAAATTAAATACAGGACATAATCATGAAGTTTAAATAAGGTACATTTTTATTCCTAATGAGCTAGCTGGACAGCAACAGTGGCAAGGAAAGACTACCCGAGAAATATTCCAGTGCCCTCTACAGTCGATTAGTAAAGGGGCAAAGTACACAGAAGTCGTCTGTTTAATACTGATAGTGCAGTCATTTTAATTGTGCTTGTTTCTCATAACTTTTGGAACAAAATGCTGAGTGAATGTTGAATCATGTGGTACTGGTTTACAGGTTTACATCATGCATGTCATTCTACTCCATCTTGAACGAACTAAATGACTATGCGGGTCAGCGAGAGGTCGTTGCTGAGGAAATGGGCCACAGGGTGTATGGTGAGCTGCTGAGGTACTCACAGGACCTGAAAGGTGAAAGAAAACATGTGAGTAATCTTAGTTTTGAGAAACCAGCAGATGTTATGACCAGACAGGTCTGTTTAATAAATATTTATCATCTTAATTATGTTATATTTATTATATTACAATAATTATATTCATAATAATAAGACGACAATGAATATTAGATCCTAATAGACTTGTTACTCTAGTGGATAAGGGAAAGGATATCAGTGTAAATTCATGCAACGATCATAATAACAGGTGCATCTCAATAAATTAGAAAATCATAAAGTTGATTTATTTCAGTAATTAAATACAAAGAATGAAATGCATACGTTACATAGATTTATAACTAACACAGTGATCTATTTCTAGTGTTTATTTCTTTTAATGTTGATGATTATTGCTTACAGCCAATGACATAAAACCCAAAATCATTATCTCAGAAAATTAGAATATTAAAAACTAACTATACTAAAAACAACTAATAAAAAGAATTTTAATGCACATACAGTATTGTGGCCTACTGGAAAGTATGCACAGTAAATGCACTTAATACTTAGTCGGGGCTTCTTTTGCATAAATTGCTTCATCAATATGGCATGGCATTGAGTCGATCTGCCTGTGGCACTGCTAAGTTGTTATGGAAGCCCAGGTTTCTTTAATAGCAGCCTTCAGTTCATCTGCATTGTTGGATCTGGTGCCTTTCACCTTCCTCTTGGCCTCAGTTTGCTGGCCAATCAAGGAGAGTGATACTGTGGTTATTAAACCAGGTATTGTAACTTTTGTCAGTGTGGACAGGTGCCAAGTCCTGCTGGACAATGACATTTCTAACTCCAAAAAGCTTGTTGGCAGAGGAAAGTGCTCTAAAATTTCCTGGTAGACGGCTCGCTCACTTTGGTCTTGATATAACACAGTGGAGCTACACTAGTAAATGACAGGACACCCTAAACCATGACTGACTGTGGAAACTTCACACTAGACATCAAGCAGCTTGAATTTTGTCTCTCTCTACTCTTCCTTCAGACTCTGGGAAATTGATTTACAAATTAAATGTAAGACGCTTCTGGCGTTGTCTCTTGGTCATGAGTGGCTTGATGAATGCGACAGTTGTAGCCCATGTTCTGAATACATCTGTGTGTGGTGGCTCTTAAAGCACTGACTCCATGTGAATCTCCTCCAAATTTCTTATTGGCCTTTTCTTGATGATCCTTTCAGGGCCGGGGTTATTCCAGTTGCTTGTGCACCTTTTTCTACCACACTTTTTTCCTTCTATTTAACTTTCCATTAATATTCTCGGATACAGCACTCCTCGGTAACTTGGCTTTTGTGGCATAACCTCCTTGTGGCAACCCCTGGTGACCGGGATAAAGCCGAAAGATAGAAAAATACTTCTTATTCTTCGTCATCTTTTCATTTTTTCCCCTGTCAACAGGGGTCGCCACAGCGAGTTCCTCGCATTAGGATCTGGCACATGTTTTACGCCGGATGCCCTTCCTGACGCAACCC